>PVLD010016558.1:0-44464 GCA_004027595.1 Dinomys branickii | reverse complement strand
ACAAAAATGTATGTATGTATATATGAATATACATATATGCAGGAGGGCTAACATGGTTCTACTATTGTATTATATCACTTAATGCTAAGGAATAATCGATGACGGGTTATTTGATCAATCTTGTATGTCTGTATGTGTTATCCTGAACACACACTTTGAAGATATCAATATGCAAAGCAGCAACTATTGGTGGTTTTTTGTTGTTGTTGTTGTTGTTTGCCTGTTTTGTTTTTTGTCTTTGGATTTTTGGTTTTTGTGTTTTTTCTGTTGTTGAGAGGATTAATTGACTAATTTTGCATGTCTGTATATGGGTTCATATATTTACACTTCGAAGATATCAATGGATAAAGCAATAACCACTGTTGAGACCATGTCACCTTGTCTATAGATTAGTTGTGATTGTACTATTTTTTATGCTAATTGGTGTCTGTTTGTTAATATGTTTTTGTACTTTTATTCTTTTAAAAAAAAAAAATTTGTAGTATAAGGGCCAGGGATATAGCTTACAGGCACAAGCACCTACCTGGCAAGCACGAGGTCCTGAGTTCCATTTCCCAGTACAAAAAAAAAAAAATTGAAGTATGTACATTTATTACCTGTTTTTGATCTTACTATTTTAATTTGCTTTTTATATCTTCTCTGCTTTAGCCAGATGTGTATTGATTTTCTTGCAGTGTGTCTGCTTAGTTCTCATTGACATGAGATATCCAACGCTGTTTCTGTACCTGCTTGGTGAGGTACTGTACCCAAGATGCACGCACTTCTATGTTTTATTTACACCCTAAACTGACCCTCAGAATTATTCTTACATTTATTTTACCTTTTGATGGAAATTAGCATCCTGGGTTGTCTGTAAAGTAATGTAGAACTTCAGAGCTGGACACGGTGGTGCATACCTGTAACCCTAGGACTTGGGAGGCTGAGGCAGGAGGATCATTACAAGTTTAAGCCCAGCCTATGCTAGATAGTGAGTTGAAGGCTAGTTTGAATTACATAGTGAAACCCTGTCTCAAAATACATATTTTTTTCCTTCTGTGTTATAGATTTTACTTATTCACAGTGATGAATGTGAATGTAATATGAAGGATGACATCTGCATAACTATTATGGATAAAAATTTTTGTTGTAATTAAAGAACGTTTCTGTTCTTATATTTAGCAAAGGTCAGATTTGATCTTAACATTTTTTTTCTTTTGATATGATGCTTTTGTGTTTACATTATGGCTTCATGATTTTCTTCAATAACTTTTAGTTTCAGTACATGTATTATTTTAGTATATTATTTTTCTTGTATCCTTAGCAGTGTGTTTGTGGTTTATCATTTCTTTTTACAGAAGTTATTGTTAATAACATAGCAAGGAAACTCGGATTTAGCCAGTGTGAATACTGTAAGGAATCTTACGTTTCTGTTTATAAAATTTGCTCTCTTAGGGATGCATTTTTTCACCTCTGAAACTATAGACCTTGAGATGTTTGCATTGAATGAGAATTAAGATGGAGTTTTGCCATCATTGATTTTTAGCTACAATTTAATTGCATCAAAAATTGTTGATACATAGTAGCTAAATGGTAGAAACAACTCAAGTATCCAGATGTAATATTATTGAGCCATTAAAAGAACCCAGTCTCATGCTACAACCTGGATGAACGTTGAGAATATTATACTAAATGAAAGACAGACACAGAGAGATAAGTAGTATATGATTCCACTTGTGTGCAATACTTAGAACATTCACATCCATGGTTGCCAGTTGCTGGCGGGAATAGGGAATGAAGGTGCTGTTTTAGGGGTTTCCGTGTGGTACAAGGAAAGCTCTGGGTCAGGTAGTGGCGGTGGTTGCACCATGTTGTGAGCATGCTCAATGTCACTGATGCGTGAGCTTACATATGGTTACAGTGATACATTTTATGTGCTATTTCTGTCATAAAGAAAAATGGTTGATAATCCTGTTGTATTGTTATAGAGCCATATAGGAATTAATTACCTGAATATGAATTTAATTTACATTGCTGTCTGCTCACAAGGTTAGTCCCATGGCTTCCACTGTGCATCAACTGGTGGCACAATCTGCGGTGTGGCCAAGGCCACAGGTAACAAACACATTATTAACAAGCAGGATATTCCAGTGGTTTAGAGTTAGCGCCATAGAGCTGCGCAAGGGCATACTTTGCTTTGGGGTGTGTGTAAGTTTAACAAACTATTAGTTTGCTAAGGCTGCATAATGAACTGCCATACACTTGAACAATACACACTCACTGTCTCAGTGTTCTGGAAACCAGACACCCTGAATTAAAATTGCATCATTCTGGAGGCTGTGAGAAAGAATCTGTCATATAATTTGTCAATCTGGTGATTTTCTAGCAGTTCAGGGCGTTTTTTGTCATGAAGGTCTCTGCCTTTATTGTAAGTTAATACAACATTTTCAGTGTCCATCTTTGTGTCCAAGTTGCTCCTGTCATTTGGGTTACAGACTTGTCTTATTCAATTATGACCTCATCTTAACTAATTAGACCTACAGTGATTTTATTTGCAATTAAAGTCACACTGTGAGGGGTGAGGATTAGGGTTTCAAAATAGGAGTTTTTGAATGACACAGTTCAAACCTTAACTATAGAGGCATTATCTCCACTCCTGCAGCCAGCTTTTCTCCTTTAAAATGACTGGACACATCTGGTCTAGCAGCCCTCGTGCTCAGATGTGACACTTCCGTTAAGTCTTTGCTTCCGTAATGAGTTTGTGCAGTGATAGCCTAGTAAGAAAGGGGAGAGATTCTCATTGAACCTCTGTCAGTAAATATATTACTATTAAAAGAAAACTAAGAAGTTTTGTATATTCATTGAATTCTGGAATTTAGTGAGAATCAGATACCGTCTTCAAATGTTTTGTTTATACTCAGCTAGAGAAGAGTTAACATTATTGTAGATTAGATAACTTCAGAAAGAAATTATTTTATTTATATAACCAGAAACAGAGCATTGAAGCAAAACTAAACGTTATTCCAGGAAAATTATCGTAGTGAGTTTCTCTTCACCCCTTCATCCACTCCTGTGTATGTGGAGACACTCTAACAGTGTCCACCGGTGTGTTACAACTTGTCTAAGAAGCCTGTTCTCAGTCTCTGCTTGATGCGTGCACGGTCTCAGTTAGCTAGTGCAATCCTTCTCACGGGGCTCTGCATCAGCATTTCGTTAAAAACGCACATTCTGGCCTGTAGCTTATGAAGAGTCATCAAGCAAGCATTAGAGTAAAACAGAGCTGTTACTAGGTGAGGGGCGGCTGGAATGGCTGGGGCAACAGCTGATGTGGTGCTTGTGTCTGTAGTGGTAGCTGCTTGTGAGCTGAGCGGAGAGGAGCGCTTCAGCCACGAGTTCAAGACCAGCTGAGCAACGTAGTGAGCCCCTGTCTCAAACAAAACAGACACCCAAACAGTGAGACCAAGGGTCTCCAAAGGTGATGACTGTGTCTGTTTCAGAGAGCTCGTGGATGCCTGTCAGATCTGCAGATATACATGAGCATAGCTTTTTATGGCTAACCTCCCCAAGCCTTGAGCTAATAACCCTCAGGTCTTACTATACCGGGAAGACATGAGTGGTACCAAGTATAAAGAGCTTCAGAAGTCCAGGATTGAACCTGGATGTGCTGGTGCATTTTATAAAACACTCAGGATAGGCATGAGGTTGGCCCCTCCTGGAGAGCTGCTGGCGGGGGAGACAGGGCTTAGAGCACCGGGCTGTGCCAGAAACACTGCGGGTGACAGCGGGGCGAGGACTGAGAGCACTGGAGTGTGCAGGCCGGGTGCTCTGCGGACTGAAGGGTAGAGGCAGGTCCGGAAGCACTAGGTTTACAGAACTGTGTGTTCTCGACCACGGGTGTGGTTATTTGTTTCCACAGTACTAGGGATTGAGACAGGGCCTTTGCACTGAGCTGCAACCCTCCAGGGTCTGGTGAAATTGCCCAGGCTAAGCTTGAACTTATGATTGTCCTGCCTCAGCCTCCCTGGATGCTGGGCTGGGAGGAATGTGCCACCACCCCCAGCTTTATGAGTTTTCGATAGTATTTCCCTTAATATTTAAACACGTTACAGAAAGCAAGAATTTTTGAAATATTTAGTAAGTTACATTTTGCCTTATAAATTTAACTGAGGGAAGGCTGTGTCCTTTTTTTTTTTTTTTGTAAGTCTTTTGAGACAGTGTTTGTCTAATTCAGGCTGGCCTTAAACTCACCGAGTAACCCAGGCTGGCTTTGAACTCCCAGCTAGCCTCCTGCCTCAGCCTCCAAGTGCTGGGATTGTAGACACGCACCACCACCCTAGGCCAGCCTGTGTCTATACTTTGGGGACTCTTCATTTGTGACTTAACCGTAATCGCACATCAAACAAGCATGTAGTTATTTCTAGCATCTTTTTATCTGTTGAAGAAACAAATTCTCAAGGCTTCTTTGAGAAATTTGAAGTTATTATTAGGGTATAAATATGTTGGACTTTTTTTTTTTTTCGTATTTAAGGTACTATTTTTAGAAGTGTGTTAGCTGGGTAGAACATGATGCTGTAGATTGAGTGTCTTAAAGAACACACATTCACACATTTATTTTCTCAGCATTGAAAGGGGTCAGCAAGTTTAGCTTTCTCTGAGACCTCTCCTTGGCTTGCAGATATCCTCTCATGGGTTCTCTCATGTTCACTCCCCCACTTCTGATACATCTTTTTCTCTGTTTTTGATGCATCTTTTTCATCTTACAAGAGACCAGTCAATTTGGGTTAGGGCCCACTTGTAATTACCTCGTTTTTACTGTATTCACTGCTTTGCAGACCCTGATGTCAAAGATGGGCACATTCCCAGGGACTACTCAGGCTTAGGGCTTCCAGCATGGTTCTTGGGTGGTGGGACACAGTTCAGCTCACCACAAGAAGGGGAGATCAAAAAGTGAGAAAAAATTTGTGTACTACTTCAGTCAAGATACATCATTGTTGCTTCTGAAACATGACTTGGGTTCCTTTTTTCCTGAAGACTTTTATGTATTTATTTATTTGTCTTTTTTGAGACAGGGTCTTGCTGTGCAGTTCAGACTGGCCTTGAGCTCACTTTGTAGCCCAGGCTGGTCTCGAACTCGCAGCAGTCCTGCTGCCCGAGCCTCCCGAGCGCTGGGATTACAGGCGTGCACCAGCACGCTCGGCTTCTGAAGACTTTTGAAATATAGATGATAATATGATGGAAAAGAACCTTAATTCCTTCGTGAGGGAGAAATCTTTGTTCTCCGTTCTCTTTAAACAATGAAAACAAGCATGAAATGTAGAAAAGTAATCTTGAGAAACAGTGTTTGCTACCAGCAGGCATAGTGAGTAAGAGCAACACAGCATTAACATTTTGTGTTACAGGCAGCTGTCAGTAAGTCAAGGGAGCACGTGAACATGGGGACAGAAAGGTGAGTTTAGGTCACATTCACACTGAAACAAATTTTAGATGTATTAAGAGTAAAAAGTTCCTGACAGGAAAATTATGATTTGAGGGTGGGGAAAACTTTTGCAGCCTAAATACAATGAAAGTCACAAGGAATTAGATACTTGATTAAGTGGAAAAGTAAATGTTCTGTGAGCCAACTAAGCTGACAGTTGGAAAAAGCATTTGTGACTACAATCTAAAGTTAGCATGCTGAATATATGAAGTATTCAGACATGTTCAGAAGCACAGTAAGACACCTAATAAATAAGACAGACTTTAAGATAACCAGTAGATAAAGGAAATAAATACCATATTTCCCCCAACATAAGACCAGGTCTTATGTTAATTTTTGCTCCAAAGGACAAAATAGGGCTTATTTTCAGGAGATGTCGTAGTTTTTCATGTACAAGACCTACATTTATTCAGGTACAAAATCAGCACTTACTTAGATATAGTCACGTCATCTGCAGCATCACCATAACTTGACACCCTGAATTCCTGAATCTCCTGTGACTCCATTTCCTGTAGAAGCCTTGCCTGGTCCGTCAGGTCCAGCAGTAGCACCTCCTTAGATGAATGCTCGTGTCCATGTCGTCTGCTCACAGTGCATTGTTACAACTCACAACGCACTGAGTTACAAAGATTTGTGTCAGACACGTGCTGTCCATCTGTCGAGCAGTGTGTGTGTTACTTGTGTGTCTGTCTGTCCTGATAAGTACTTCGGCAGAAAGTCTCACTCATCCCTTTATGCAGGCATTCCGCTCTTGTCCAGAGGCACCTGCTTGGGTGTTGAGAAATACTTGTAAGTACTGATTATGGCAGTAATATTATTTATACCTAATTATATATCGATGTTACTACAATTTGATATATCCATCATGTGTTGCAGCCAACATAGATGCACATGTGTGGATGACAATCTTAACTGGGGCTTGTTTTTTGAGAGGAGCTTTTATTAGGAGAACCCTGAAAAATCATGCTAAGTCTTATTTTCCACTTAGGTCTTATTTTGGGGGAAATATGAGAGTAATAAAGAACAAGCAAAAATTGATACCATCTTTAGTACTGACATGGAAATTTAGAAAGCAGAAGGGTAGTAAATAAATACATGTGTTCTCCCTCCCTTTTCTGTCACTGGGTAGTAGTTTTGGAGGAGCTAGTGGTCCAGCTAGAAGATGAAGAAGTAATGCCACTGTGTCACGTTTTTAACTCACCTAAAAGAAATATAAAATTCAGCCTAATCTATAAGATAAATAAAAGTGTCAGTGAGTATGGATTGGGGAAAGACAGTAAAATTTTATAGACTCCCGACTGGCAGTGCACGAGTTCCTTCAGTAGATTTTGCTTTTCTTCCCCACTTTTGTCTCTCTCTTTTTTTTTTTTTTTTTTGCCTAGGGGATTTTTGTTACCAAGAACAGTGATTACGAGAGAAGGGAACGTTGGAGAACACTGCAGATGCAGGGGACGATCCCATTTCTATCTAGCACATCTTGCAACAACAGATTGTTGATATTACTTCCAATTTACAGTTTTATCTGGATCAAATTGTCATAAATGAAGCATTTGGCACTTGGGTGGGCAGGTGAGAGCCATTTGGTACTTGAGGACATCTGCTAGCATGAAAGATAAAAGATCAAAACATACCTTAAGCCAGCTGTAGTGGCACATGCCTGAATCCCAGCACCCTGGAAGCTGAGGCAGAAGGATCGATGCCAGTCCAAAGCCAGCCTGAACTACATAATGAGACCTGTCTCAAAACAAACACCTTGAAGCAACAGATGATTTTATGGTCAACTATTCCTTTAAGAGAGCTTTGTGCAAGTCTCCTGTTTGTCTGTCCATGATGTCCAGTATTGTGAGCATTTAGCTGGTTTGCAGATGGGGACAAATCCTACATCAGGGCTTGAGCAGCCCCATGAAGGGTGTCAAAACCTGTTTCTGTCTAGTGTGGGTCCTTTTAGTGATAATGGAAATTAAAACTAAAGCATGAATTTACAGGGAAAAAACTTTAATTGGAAAACGAGAAAATGCTAAGAAACGTTAGCTTGAAGAACAAAGGCTGGCCTTAACAAGGGAGAGTAAGAAAAATAGAAAAGGATTCCAGCTCGAACTCCTGTAAGGGTGTACACCCTTATTACCATTCTTAAACCCGTGTTGAATTAAAATTTCAGGCACTGAGCAGCAGTGCCTGCAGGCATCACAGAAAGGAGGTCAGCCAGAGGTGTTTCCTGATAGAGCAGGCCCCTGCCCTGCAGGGCTGTAGTTCTACTGGAACAGTGAATTTGTGATTAGAGCCTGTCCAGATCAGTTGCGTTTAGAACAAGGGTTGGAGTAGTAATTGAGGAAATTAACTTCTAACCTGCCTTTTGGAAACTCATCCATATACTGTAGATTAACCATTGATCTTTTAAGGAGTTATTTATATAGGAATATTTTAGGAATAAATAAGTGATTACTGTATGGCTGTCTGTTGAGGAAGTAAAATTTGTAAATGCATTTCATGTGGATTTGTATGAATAATGTAGGAAAAAATCCTAAGTCAGATCATCAGCTTATTTCATAAAAAATGACCCTTCGTAATGTTTTAGTTACTTCCTTCATCACTGGAACACCATACTTGAAACCCACATCTTATAGGAGGAGAGGTTTATTTTGGCTCACAGTTGGTAGAGGTTTCAGTCTGGTCTGCTGGCTGTAAGGCACAGCAACGTGGCTGAGGGGCCCAGAGTGGGACCGAGGGAGGAGAGAGGGTGATGGCCCTGCCCGCCCTGCCCCCACAGACCCGCCTCTGACTGGGACTCACCTCGCAGCATTGCAGCATTGCACTTGGCTGGGGACTCGTGAGTCAGCTAATGTCCTGATGAGAGCCCTGCATCTGTGGCCCAGGCACCTCCTAAAAGCCTCCCGCAAAGTGCATGAGGCTCGGGAGCGAGACAGAAACTGTAAGGGGCATGGTCTCAAAACTTGTCTTTGGCCTTAAGACAGTCTTGTGATTTGTGAAAAACTTGACTTTAATATTCTAAACTCTGAAGATTTTACTCTTAGTATATTGAAGCTAGATGAAATTTATTTTTTGTTTTATTTTCATTTCAGCAAATAATTCGTGAGTTCTTTGGAGTTGAAACATTCTGTTTGTTAATAGTGAATAAGCAAGGAAATGCAGATGTAGTCCTTTCCTTGAAAAGAATTTACAATCTTGTGTCTGTGACACAGTCACAGACAGTACAAGTTAAAGAAATCGTTGACAGAGGGGTGAAGCTTGAGACTGCAGCTAGCAGAGCTCCCCAGAGGTCACCGCAGCTGCTCGCACACTGTTCTAGGGAACAGAAGCAGGGCAGGAACTTTTCCGTGAGAACTTTATGGCCTCTTCTTTACCTACACATTTCTGGACTTTGTTTTATTAATAAAGAATTGTGTGTTATCTTTTGTGCAGATAGACTGAGAAAACAATCTCATTTACTAAAGTTCTAATATTTACTGTTACTTTTCTTGAATAAATAACCTTAATTTTTGTTTTCTTCTAAATTATCTTTTATAGCATTCATCCTGTTTTTTATATTGTCTTCAGTTTAAACTGAAATAACCGTGATACAGACTTCTGTGTGCAGTCCAGAAGAAAGACTTGTCAACTTAGAAGTGCTGCTGGTGCTGGTGGTCTCATTTATCATTTACTCAACCTCAGCTCTAGAGCCCTCGCAATATTCCAAGTTACTTTATGTCGTGGTGCCTGTGGTTGGGGGAGTCTAACTAAATTAGATGATTAAATGAGTCCATTAGAAAATTTGAGCCTTTTAAAAATGTGATATGTCTTTGATTCTAATTTTTTTGCAATTCATTTTTACTACAGATTCTGAAGAATATTTCTGTGTAAAAAGAATTTTCTCAGGTGGAGATCAAAGCTTTTCACATTACTGTAGTCCCCAGGTAATAACAAACAACAGCAAAAACCCCAGCTGGGTATAGTGGTACACCTGTAATTCCAGCACTTGAGGGTCCTGGGATCCATGATTTTTGAGGTCAGCTTGGGTATCTTAATTACTTTTCTCATTGCTGGGACAAAATACGCAGTGCTCACAAGTTAAAGGAGGAAGGGTTTATTTCAGCTCACAGTTTGGAGAGGTTTCAGTCGATAGTCCGCTGGCTCCAGTGCAGGGCGGCATGGTGGAGGGGTGTTGCCGAGGAGACAGTCCGGGGCAGGGTGGGCAGGACTTCGGAGCAGCAGCAGCCCCAACTGACCTTCTCTCCTCTCCTTACATTCCATCCAGCCTGCAAGCCCATCAATTGGAGCCACCCACACCCACCATGGGCCTTCCCATTACCCACATCCTGCACTATGCTAATTCCAGTTAGTGAGTACGGCACACCCTTCATCCCAGAATCACACACCCTAGGTGTAGCCAGCTCCAAAAGTTCCACCTATGAGCAAACTGCACATAGGAGCACATGAGGCTTTGGGAGCATCTAGATACAAGCCATAACTCTGGGTTATGTAGCAGAGAAGTACACAGTTTTTAACCCTGATATGTTTGCCATATGTATTTCATTTTGTTTTAAAAAAAAAACAAACCTGAAAAGCAAATATGTACGGGGAAGCTTTGTTTTGAGTTACAGATAATATATCTTTCCTTTGACTAATCTCTTTGATTTTAACATTTAGAACTGTGGGCCACCAGATGACTTTAGATGTCCTGACGCTTCAAAGCAGATCTGGACGGTGAATGAAGCTGTAATTCAGAAATGGCTCAGTTACCCTTCCGGGAGGTTTCCTGTGGAAATAGCCAAGTAAGGAAAACATTTCATCTAAACAAAGACAAATACAACCTTCAGCTCTGTGATAGAACAATTTTAGGGGGATGTAGAGGGCCTTATTTAAATATTTATGTCACTAGATATCACTCACTATAGTTTATATATTAAAAAGTCTAATTTCCATAATTATGGATCGTTTTAAAAGTCATTTAAATTTGTACAAGTTACACAGTACTTCTTTCATACAAACAGAGGTATAGTCAAAGGAGAAGATACAAAATGTAGTCATCTTAGGATTTGGTTTGAAGTATGTTCCTTCTGGAATCATGATGTACTCTTACCTGTTTACCCCTGGAAGACTTGAATATAGTACTTCTTTCTTGAGTGTTATGGTCATAAATTAATTCGTCTGTGCTTAGGTGAAATCTTAAGAACAGATTTTGTATGTATTGCAGGATTTTGTTGGTATGTGAGAGGTGATATAGTCATGTGCAGCATAGTGATGTTTTGGTCCACAGTGGACCTCATGCTGCTTTGTTGTTACTAGGTTGTAGTGCAGGTGAAATCTCCCTTTTGCCTAGTGACATTGCAGTTCTCACTGGTCTGCAGAACAGTACTTGTGTGTGTGTAGTGCTGTTTATGTAAATAAGCCTACTGCACCTCCAATTATACAAACACATAGCACATAAAATTATACATGGTGTATGATAGTTGGTAACACATGACCATTTACGAGTAAGTGTGTATCTCCCTACCTGTGTATTTGTCAAGGCAGTGTGTGAAGGTTCCAGCGCTCTGGCCCACCACAGTTCACTGTCAGCTCTCCCTACCACTGTATCCGTTGAGGCAGTGAGTGAAGGTTCCAGTGCTCTGGCCCACCGCAGTTCACTGTCAGCATCCTCACACATCTCATGTTTCCCGAGTCTCGAGTTCACCATTTTTTGTTTTGTCCATCAGGGTCCTAGAAGCAGTAGATTGTATATCCTTACAGCGTAGATGTGTAATAGTCTCCATCATCAAGGTTTAAATATACTCTGATGTTTCCACAGTGGTAAAGTAGCTAAGCAACCTCTTCCGCAGAACTTACGAATGGCTAAGTGATGCAGGACTATGTGTAAGCTGTTCATTATTTTAGGTTTTTCCAAACTGAATGTTCTGAAAATTCCAGAGTGGCCCTCAAAAATAATAACCACAATTATCACTACTAAGTGGAATTTAAAAATTAAATACACATGCTTATGTAAAAAAGTAGGAGGTTCATACTTGTTTGATGAATTAGAAGATGAATGTACTATTTGAGAACATCTGGGGTAAACAGTAATACCTTTAAGTGTTACATACTCAGTCTTCAGTAATTTGCATAATTTATTTTAATTGGGTTTTGGTTAGAGGAGTGCTGTGTAATATTGACTAGTACATTACATAAATAGTTAAATTTCTCATTTTGTCATTCTTTTGCTATTTTAAAATTTTTTTAGTGAAATAGAAGGAACATTTTCCTCATGTGCTTGCCTAAATGGAAGCTTTTTAGCTGTTAGGTAAGTAAGAATTCCTTCGTTTGCTGAAAACTTTCAACTACATTGTATTAAATAACACATTAAAGAAGTGAAATCACTTTAAAGTGTGTCCCCCCCCTTATTTTTTTTAGTAATGATGATCATTATAGAACAGGCACCCGGTTTTCAGGAGTTGATATGAACGCTGCTCGGCTTTTGTTCCACAAACTTATACAGCCTGACCACCCTCACATATCTCAGCAGGTTTGTTTGCATTTTATACTCACACTATTGAGCTGTTGTGTATTTTGGCCCATTTTATGTTTTTAACCTACTTAACCAGTTTCATAGGCTCATCATGTACTTTATATAACTTTCTTAAATACAGTAATACAAGAATTAAAGCATTTGTAGTTTAGCTGTCAAAGATGTATAAATCTTTCCAGCTGTTATAACAGATTCTGAATTACTTCACATTAATGTGTTGGTTAAATCTGTAGCTGTAGTGGGGGGAAGTCTTCCTAGTTCTCTCAATAGTGTGTATGCGTTGCTTTCTATTGTGTTCCAAAGTGCATACGTTGTAAGGTATTGTCTTCTTTTTTTTGTTTTGTTTTCACCATTTCACATTTGCTGTAGTGTTGGGTTTTTTTCTTTTCGTTTTGTTTCTTTTTTTGGAAAGTACATTCATCTTAAATTAAGTAGGTTTTATTTTTCATCAAAACGTAGGTGGCAGCTAGTTTGGAAAAGAATCTCATACCTAAACTGACCAGCTCCTTGCCTGACGTGGAAGCGCTGAGGTTCTACCTCACTCTGCCGGAGTGTCCTCTGATGAGTGACTCCAACAACTTCACCACCATAGCGATTCCCTTCGGCACCGCGCTCGTGAACCTGGAAAAGGCTCCCCTGAAAGTACTTGGTAAGAATTTCAGTACTTTTTTTTTTTGTTTTGAAATAATTTCTCTTTCAGTGAAAATGCTTGTAAGTTCTTTCTTTTTGGCTGTTAGAAATTATACTTCTTTCATTTAATAGTTTCCTAGGAAAAAACAAACCTGCTTTTACTTTGTCTTTCTCAAGTCATTTATTTTTGATTGTTCGAGTTGCCAAAGATAAAGCATGTTAGACATAGAATTTTAATCTGATAACTAGAAACAAGCATAAGGGAAACTAAAAACTATTACATTTTTCTCCATCATTACCTAGAGTGTGATCTTGTTACTAAAGAAATAAGGGAACAAGAATGATTAAAACTAACAGACATGGGTATTAAGTTATCTTTATATGGCCTCATATTACTTTATATTTCCTCATATTACTTAACTTACTAATTCCTTGATGTTTGATTTAAATTTCTATGCTTGTAGACAGCTTTTATTTATCATCTGATCTCACAGTTCTGTCTCTGTTTACTCCTAATCTTTACAGTTTGCGTGCTACATTTAATCCAGAGCTTTCTTTTTTTAATGGTATTTCCTAGATATATGGAGCTGAAATATATAGAAGTAACAAAATCAGTACAGGAAATTTTCAAGCGAAAGGTGAAAGGAGAAAGCAGTAAGCAAGGGGCAGTATTCTAGAGTCAGAGGAAACTAGTCAGCGTGTCTATCAGCTCCCACACTGCTGAGAGAAAACGCCTGGCAGCCATAGCTTAGGTCCCGGCCCACGGTCAGTGTGGCCGTCTCCAGGGTACGCTGGATGGCGGGGCCTGCCGGGAGACCGCTGCTCAGTGCATGGTGTCCAGTAAGCAGAGAGCAAGGGAAGGGCCAGAGGGAAAGGCTGCAGTCTCCAAGGTCACATCTCTGTGACCTCTTTCTTCCGGGGAGGCCCCTGCCCTCCTTACAGCCCTGGCTATGAACTCTGGAGCCTTGACATTAATACCTTCCCATCCAGCCGCCTTCCAGGAGTCTTAGTATAGTCGAGTTGACAGGATTAATGTCACCGCCAGTAACAGATGGGGGAGGCAGATACTCCACAAAAGTGTTGCCTCCCAAGTTCAGAAGTTTCTGTGTTATGTCTACCCATTTCATAGGATTTATATTATGCAGTAAATGTGGGCGAGAACAGATATGGTACAGCTTTATATTACATTTCTGCCTTTGATTTTCAGGACTTCTGCATTTTAAAGGTGGTGTTCCCCAATATTTTAGCTGTATAGTAAGTGGAAAGGTAAAGCTTAGAAAGATCCTTAAATATTAGAGTTTTAGAATGTGTTTTGTTTATAACAAAAATCTGTTTTCAAAACAGTTGAAACGACTTTTAAGGCTAGGTATAATGGTGAGTTTTCAATGTAGTATAGGCGACCACATCTGTAAATTCAGTAGGTGTTGCCTACTTCTTTTTGAGAGCTTTTATGACAGTGTACTTAAACCTGGGGGTGGTGTGGGGCTGTACATGTTCCTGGGGTTTTCAGAAAGTTAAGAAAAGTTAGTATAATTTGAAAATTGTGATTTTTAAATTTTATTTTATTTTACTTTATTTTATTTGCATGTTCACCCTTTAATAACAGAAAACTGGTGGTCAGTACTTGAACCTCCACTGTTCCTCAAGATAGTGGAGCTTTTTAAGGAAGTTGTGGTACATCTTTTGAAACTCTGCAAGATCGGCATTCCCCCTTCTGAAAGAAGAATTTTCAACAGTTTTCTTCATACTGCATTAAAGGTTTTAGAAATATTACATAGGGTATGTCCAGTAGTTTTATTTTCCTCTTTCCCTATTCCTGCTAACAGATTGATAATGTTCATTTTAACATTAATATATTACAGCTTTGGATAGATATTACAAGTGTATTTTATAGAAATTTAGAAAATTTATCCCTTTAAAAGAAGCAGCATATTTCAAAGCATTGATCTTACCTTCATTAGGGCTGTCAACAACCGCATGAGAGTGAATTAGACTTCTCTATTTTTTGGTGAAGAACACAATTTATTGATTTAATAATGTGTTTTTGCTAGTCGTGGTTATTATATGAGCGAGCCTGGGCCCTACTTGTTGTTTTGAACATTTAAGCTCATGTTCTTTTGGTATGAGATAGTAATGGTCTCAGTCAAAATAGAATGTATGAATTGGAGCATCGTATACGTCATTAATTTGCTGCTGTTCTTTCCTGCCCTTTTTCCCAGGGCAGGAAAACAGTACCTTTTACACCTGTAGTAGTGCAGTTGTGTGAGCAAGCATAGTTTCAGCTGTATGATTACAGATGGGTCTGAGTCCTCCCTGACAGTTGGTGGGTGTATCTGCTGTGCCATTGGGTACTCTGAGTTTCTATTCTGGTGAGACATGACACAAGGGAGAAGTGCGTGTTTCCATAGCATAGATGCGCTGAAAGCCTATGTGAGCCGTGAGTCTTCAGGGTTCCCCTAACTGTTTGTTCGTACTTTCAGGCCTTCCTTGCTTAGAACTAACAGGTGCTAAAGGGTAGTCTTTCAGTTCTCTGTAAGAGAGCACTGTTTTTGTTTGTTTGTTTTTTGAGACAGGATCTCGATATGTAGTTGAGGCTGGCCTGGACTCACTATGTAGCCCAGGCTAGCCTCAAACTCAGAGCTATCTTCCTGCCTCAGCCTCCTGAGTGCTGAGATAATAGGTATGTGCTACCACACCAGACTGAAGAAAGAACTCTTATGGGTCATTTATTTTCCTTTGCGTTCTTTTAATGAAGCTCTTGGGTTTTCTCAACTACTTAACTCCCTGAACTTTTGTATTTATTAGTATGTCCAAGATTTCTAGAAAAAGTTTCTGTTCTCATAATGGTTAAGAAGGTGATAGCCCATCTTTCCTAGAGAGACAGGTCAGTCCTCAGAACAGGGCTCTCTTGCTGCATGTAAGGCCTTAGTCTGCAGCAAAGTGCTGTTAAAAAGGTCCTCTAACTTCCTGGGATGGGGCTCTACTTTTTTATGTACCTTTTGCTTACAATGGAAGAGATGAGATTTTTTTGCTTTTGGACATTTTCTCCTACTTCGATGAACCACCCCTTCTCAGTTGGGCCCTGTACCTGAGTAATTACAGTCTTGTCTTTGTCCTCCACTTACATGTCCACATTTACTTATTTACTTTGTCTTTTTGAGACAGGGTCTCGCTATGCAGTCCAGGCCAGCCCTGAGCTCACTTTGTAACCCAGGCTGGTCCTGAACTCGGAATGAACCTCCTGGCTCAGGCTTGTGCTGTCATACCCAGCCCTACATTCCCATGTTCAAAAGAATTCTTTTTCTTTTTTTTTTACCTCTAGGAAAGG
This sequence comes from Dinomys branickii, assembly GCA_004027595.1. Lineage (NCBI taxonomy): Eukaryota > Metazoa > Chordata > Mammalia > Rodentia > Dinomyidae > Dinomys > Dinomys branickii. The sequence continues at coordinate 28,555 of PVLD010016558.1, read as the reverse complement.
GGGTGGGGCAACCCAGTATTTTTATCTTGTATAACTATAGAGAAAACTGGAGTAAAATATCTGCCAGCCTCAGAAACCTCGATCTCTGCGTAGGAAAAAAACTACATAAAGGTTTCATCTCTGGAGACCAACCTTCCTTTCTTCCTTTTAGGGGGGCATTTTTTGAGACAGGGTCCTGCTCTGCAGTTCAGGCTGGCTTTGAACTCACTTTGTAGTCCAGGCTGGACTCAAACTTGGAACAATCATCCTGCCTCAGCCTCCCAACTGCTGAGATTACAGACATACACTGCCATACCTGGCTCTCCCCTTCTTCCTTCCTTCCCTCCCTCCCTTCCTTCTTTCCTTCCTTTCTCCCAACATACAAAAGGGACTTTTTTTAAATGAAAGAAGAACCTATTTTATGGGTCAAATATGAAATAGCCACACAAACACTTTCCAGCAGTTCTCTGGCACCCAGGAAGAGGAGAGCCCTTTGTCTTCAGCACAGCCTTGTGGCTGGAGGACGTGGCAGGGGCAGCACAGGCCTTAGAAGGGCTGTGCTGGAGCACCAGTCACCTGTGGGTCCTTTGAGGGACATGGAGTCAGCTGGTTGTTGCAGGCTGTTCGGAGCATCTTGCTGTTTTGTGCACATGTACGCTGCTATTTCATGTAGAAACTCTTTAGAAAACTTTTAGAACTCTTCAACTTCAGCTGTGAAAAAGCACACAGCAAGACGCCAGGTTCTTGCTGGAGACCTTTTTTAAACGATTGAAATTTTAGAATCGGCAACACCTTCTTCCTTGAAACAAATTAAGTGTTCCTCAGAGACCACTTAAAATTTTTTATTTTGAGACAGGGTCCCCTTAAATTGCGTTGACCATTGCACCTCCACGTCCTGAACAACTGGAATATATCCCCAGCCTCAGAGAGCGCTCTGATTTTAGAGCCACGCTAGATACTACAATCCACATTTTTTGTTTCACATTTTAAAATTTTTTTAAAAATTTACTTACCTGCTTTTGAGACAGGATCTTGCTACGTAGTTCAGTCTGGCTTTGAACTCACTGTGTAGTCCAGGCTGGCCTTGAACTCACGGCTATCCTTCTGCCTCTGCCTCTGGAGTGCTAGGATTATAGGCATGCACTCCCACAGCCAGTTTAGGATCCAAATTTTATTAGTTGAAAGTGAAGCAAAAATAATGAAACATTTATTGCTAACAATATTCAGGATTTCAAATCTCCTTTGTAAATAATACATATAAGTACTGTGTGTCTGCTTAAATTTTCTGCTGGTACTTTGTCCCTTTTTATAGACTGGAAAATTGAATCTCAACGTCAAAGATCATAAATTAGTAAGTAGCAGAACGGAAATACAAATTCCCTTTTTTTAAAAATATTCTTTTTTAGTGGATAATAACATGTGTTTAGAAGGGAGTTTGACTTGGTGTTACTCTCCTGCGTTCCAGCTGGCGTAGTTGGAGTGTGTGGGCTTCTGCGCATGTCAGGTGACCTAGCCAGGATCAAGCTGGGCCCAGTGGTGCAGGGCAGGTCCTGGTCTCCAGAAGGGCCCAGAGTCAGAGGCCGTGTCGTAGTTCCTTTTTGCAGCTTTATTTTTTTTATTTTTTATTTTATAGATACAAGAACCAAAGCATGTTAACAAACAATATAAAAACAATAAAAGCAATACAGAATTTCAGATAAGGTGATAGGAAAGTAACAGTGGTTGTTGTATTACATATTGTTATCTCTTCAAATTGGTTACGCAGATAAACAAATACAGGCATATAAAATTGATGAAAGAATTAAATATTAACTGCTCCTTTCAATAAAGCCACAGAAATTAGTAGTACCATTATCTTAGCTGTCTCTTGTATACATATGTACATGTTTTTCCCTTCTGCCCTTTTTTTCTCTTTTCCCTCATCCTGGTGCTGCTTTCTATTGGTATGATTTTGAATAAATCATTTTCTTTCTCACATGTACAAATGAACAGTTATCTATAAAATATCAGATTGTTATATTGTTTAAATTATAAAATAAATGGGCCTGGCATGGTGGCACATGCCTGCAATCCCAGCACTCAGGAGGCTGAGGCAGGAGGATCATTGTAAATTCAAAGCCAGCCTGAATTACATAGCAAGAAAGACCCTGTCTAAAAAAACTCCCCAAAATAAATAAATTCTACAATATATGGAAGTTACTACTCAAAAGACAGGCACTAGCATTTGTTGAGAAAACCATTCCTTGTGCCTTAGCTTGCTGGCTCTCGTTTGAAGTCACTGTGTACTGAAAGCTGGGTGACACCAGAGGGTTTCTCTACACATCCCCCAGGCCCCCTAGGGAGCCCGCTGTCTCTCCTCTGCCCCTTGGTGTGAGTCAATTCGCTCTCATCACTTTCCCGTGAAAGGGTGCCTGTCCGCGTTAGCTGTCAGAGAGCATTTACTTCTAAAACTCAAGTTACTTATCAGAAACTTGTTTTTCTCAAAGACATTACATTTTTCCCTGCTCCATGGTTAAGAATTAGGGGAATTTTCTTCATTTTACTTACTGGGCCAAGCTGTAGTAGGATTGGAAACTAGAAAATGAGGCCTACACTTCCCACCCATCTAGGGTGTGTGGATGTGCTTGTTCCTCCCATCTGTCATGTCTTCAGAAAGGTTTTGAATTAAAAATCATTTTCAGTTATCCCGATGGCATCATAAGGAAAATACCTTTGGTACCTGCTGTCAGGAATGGACATTGTCAAATAAATGAGTGTATTGGCAAGTTATATGGGCTCCTAGTTCCCTTACCAGCACCTCCTAGGGGCACTAGTATGCCAGAAGAAAAGCCGTACGTGGTCTAGCCTAGGTGGCATGTATCGTCAAAATCAGTGATTTTTCAAACTTACTTTTTGTAAGAATCCTTAAGCCAAATGCTTTAGACGTGTATATACTCACTGTAACTACTTTTAAGCTAAGGCTTATAAACTAGAATACTAAGTTGTAATCAAAATGTGAAATTAGAAGTATTATGATCAAGCTTACAGAGAATTTATTTTGTGTGTTTTAATTCTGAATGTGTATGTTATTTTGAACTTTTAATAAGGATTTGTTGTATTTTTATTAATTTTGCAAATTATTGAGTGCCTACTGTATGCTTATTGTATTAGCTATTAAGGTTGCAGTGATAAGAAACACGTGGTTTCTGCCCTTGCCGAGTATATAGTCTAGCAGGTTGTGTACATGCAGGCGGAGAGCCCGCTCGGGAGCGCTGCAGCATTCCTGGGGACAAGGGGTGTCGTGTGGGATCTTAGCTGCCAGGCACATTTTATATGCATATTTTGAAACTCTTGATATTGTGTATAAATTTGTGTGCATGTTTCAGATCAGTCTTTTGTTCAATGTTTAATTTCCATTTTCAGTTTTAATTGGCTTTCTCTTTGATTGTAAAATCATTGTCTGAGTTAACTGTCAGCCATAACTTCTCCACAAATCCCTTTGAAATTTGTGTGTTCTTCAACCAAACTTGGTTTCTGAAGTTTTGGGTTTTTTTGAGGCAGGGCCTGACTATGTAGTTCAGGTTGAACTTGCTGTGTAGTCCAGGCATGCACCACCACACCCAGCCCTGAATTGTTAATTTTCACTCCAGCACATCAGTATCGTTTTTGTTGGGGCTTGTCATTTCATACGTGTTGGACACCAGCGGTACCTCTGCTAGATCCCTTTGTTCCTTTTCAGACATTGTGTAGTTGGCTTAGTGTGTATGTGATTAAAGAAAAAATTACGAAGTTACTTTTAAAAATTTTTTGTAGGAAACTTAGCCAGTTTGGTTTGTATGTTAGATCAGCCTTGTTGTTTCTGTTGGTGTTTATTTTCTCCAGAGCGCAGCGTCTGGCTGGTGTCTATCTGACCCTTTTTCATTTCTTACTGCTGCTTCACGTGCCTCAGCTTCAGCTGGCTGCCTTTAGGGAAGTCGCCCTCAACGTGCCCTTGATAAACCTTTCACCTGAGCTACTTGATAGTCTTCCCGTTACTCTGCAGTAAAAAAGGCTCAACCAGCTTCCACCCCCTTTCTGTTTTCAGTCTTTACTTTTATTAGTGCGTGTTTGTGTCCATGCTGATCACAGTCTGTGGGGAGTTGGTGCGTGTGCATAGTACAGCTCAGTTTTTCTTCCAGCCCCCTCACTCCCCCTTCCCGTTGGAACGGGGTCTGTCTGCCTGCTTCCTACCGCTTCTGCTTGGCATTTAAACTGACTTACCTCACTTGATATTATGCATCCACTTTTCTGCAGATAACTCCAGTTTGTCTTTCTTTATGGCAGGATATACTCTGTCTGGTATAAATACCACGTTTTCTTTGTCCATTTGTTAATGGACATATAAATAAATAGGCAACTTCTGAGCCTGAGCTGTTACGAATTGTGCTGCTGTTCACACAGCCATGCTTGGATCAGAATAATAGGATGTTGGTAGCTCCTTCAGGAAAATACCTAGAAGCAGAATAGCTGGGGCAAGTGGAGTTTCTAGTTTTAGTTTGTTGAGGAATCGCCATCCTGATTTCCATAGTGATTGTATTAGTTTACATTCCCACCAGCAATGTTTCTCTACACCCTCTGCAGCATTTGTTATTGGTTGATTTCTTGATGATGGCCATTCTTTCTGAAGTGAGATGTAGTCTCAGTGTTGTTCTGATTTGCATTTGTGTAATGGTCAGCAATGTTGAATGTTTTTGTTTGTATTTATTGGCCATTTGCACTTATTCTGAGAAGTGTCTCTTCATTTCCATTGCCCATCTTGGAGGAAGGTCTTTAAATATTTTAGGTATAGACCTCCGAGGGGTAGCTGGTGAAAATCTTTCCCATTCTGTAGATCGTCACTTCATTCTGTTAGTTGTTACCTTTGCTGTGTAGAAGTTTTCAAATTTGTTGTGATCACATTTGATTCTTAGTACTATTTCTTATGCCATTGAAATTCTGTTCAGAAAGTCCTTCCCTCTGTCTTCAAGAGTATTAGCTATTGTGTATTCCACCAGATTGTTCTAACATTTAGATCTTAGTGTAGTGCATGGTGAGCTACACTGGTTTATTTTAGTCTTCTGTGTGTGGAGAGCCAGTTTTCCCAGCTTCCTTCATTAAAGAGGCTGTTTTTCCTCCTGTGCGTGCTTTTGGCCCCTCTGTGAAAAGATCAGATAGCTGAATATGCTTGGAGTTTTTCCTGCATCTTTCCGTTCCCAAGATGGCAAACCTTGTAGACCTTTCAGTGGCACAAGCTGCCCATTGTGGCACACATACCATAGATCTGCCACCACTACTCTGCTCTGTTCCATTGATCCCTGTGTCTGGTTTGTTGTTGTTGTTGAACTCATTATACATAGCTCAGGCTGGCCTTGAATTCACAGTGATCCTCCTGCCTCAGCTGGGATGACAGGCGTGCCCCACCACGCCTGACTTCCAATGTCTGCTTTTGTGCCAGCACCACGCTGTTTTTATCACTGCGGCTTTGTGATGTAATTTGAAATCTGGAATTGTACTGCTTCACCAAGATTGTGGTTTTGTTCCGATTTGTGTGGCTGTCTGTATATATTTGTTCACCGGCACTTTTAAAATCTGTTCTTCAGGCTTAGAATATGGAAGTTGTCTTGAGCTCTTCTCTTGATCTCTACCCATGTAGGTGCCCCGCCTTCTACATTCTTCTTATTATCTAGAAATCTCAAATCTTTTAGTAGTATCCTGACTAATTTTCTTACCACTACCCTCTCTTCATTAACTCTCATTCTGCCAACAGAAGAATTTCCATAAAATGTCACTGACTCTATCATTTGCTGGAATGAACCTTAAATTATTTCCCCATGTATCAACTGTAGCCACTACATGCTTTCCAACAAAACACCCCAAAACTCGTTGTACAGCATTGAGGACGGGCACCCTTCATTTACCAGCCAAGCTCTGGTCCTGCAATCTGGTCATTAAACGAATTGTTTACTAATGTGGAATTGTGTGCAGTGTTTACACTACTCTGCTTAGCTTCAAGTCGCACCTTTGTCCAGTTTTGTTCCACATGCCCGTTCCCCCCCTGCTGGCAGGCCCACCGAGGCAGATGTGCAGACTGCTGTCTCCTTGGCCCATGCCCGTCTGCCTGCAGCGGTCTCTCTGTTGAGTATCTGCATACGCACGTTGGGAGAGATCTCATGCACACCTGCATGCTGGACCTCTACTCTGAATTGGGCAGTCATCAACCTGTTGGTACATCTGCTTATATACTTTCTTACGAATAACTTCAAAAGTAAAATGCAGTTGTCACTCTTTAGTATTTCAGCATTTGGCTGTTGAATAGAAGCATTTCCCCACCTAGCTGCAATGTCGTTGTTTCTCTTAAGGAAATAAATTTCTCCTATACTGGCTAGGCATATGTCAGTCTCCTGAACTGCAGCAGTCCTGCAGAAACGGCAGAGCGGTCAGATTGCTGTATTTGCTTCTTGCTGCCCTTCTCAGTCTGAGAACACAGCAGATCTATTCATTTAGGTCTCTGATTCTATTTCGCAGTATCGTACGGTTTTCAGGGGTGTTTTGTTGGATCTTGTGTGTGTCTTGTACAGAAGTGCAGTTTGGGTAATTTATTAGATATTCTGGGGTCTTTTAATCCCGTTGTGGGTAGAGAACATAGTTGGGATTTCTTGCTGGTTTTGTTGGGTTTTAATTGCTGTTTTATTTTGACCCCCAAGTATCACCGTGTACTTGTTTTTTAAGAGTTAGCGGAGTAAGTGAGGAGAGTTTGCGTGATTTGGAGGCTTCACTGTCTGGATAGCTTTCTGTGATTTTTTGTTCTTCACTGTCTGGTCAACCTGGCAAGCCCAGTCTCTTACTTAAGACCCCCCTGGTGAGACCCCTGCTGTCTGCTGATTTGGGAGTACAGTGTGCCTCTTGCTGCTGCTTCTCCTCCTCCTCCCTCCTCTTCTCTTCCTCCTCTTCCTCCTCCTCCTCCTCCTCCTCCTCCTCCCACCCCCCCACCTGTTTTTGCCTACTTTGGGTGGATTTATAGTGTTTGTTTTAGTATTTGCTTTATACATTGCTTTAAAGTTTGTTATTGTTACTGGGTGTGGTGGCACACACCTGTGATCCCAGCACTGGGGATGCTGAGACAGGAGGATTGCAGCAAATCTTAGGCCAGCTTGTGCTGCACAGTGAGTTGTAGGCCAGCCTGAATTATAGAGTGAGACCCTGTCATGAAAATAAAGTTTGTAATTTTATTGTCAGGAGGATTACTCTAATACAAGATATTCTACCACAGTTAGCACCAGATTTCTTCTGGTCTCTTTAAAGTACTTGTTCACCTTTCCTTTTTTTTTTTTTTTTAATAAATCTCCATTACCTTGACTTTTTGAAGAGTCTTGTCCAGTGTTGTAATTCTACAATCTGGATTTCTCTGATTGTCTCCTGGTGATGTTTAACTTGCTCGTATTTCCTGTAAACTGAATTTAGATTACAAGACTTAATTAGGTTCAGATTAAATCTTTTTTTGTTGTTCATGTATGATGTGTATAGTTCCTCTTACATCAGCAGGACCTTATTTCATTGTCCCAGTAGCATAATGATTAATGTGATCATTGGTTAAGGTGGTTTTCTACATTATAAAGATTTATTTTTCCTTTTGTAATTAGTAATATCTGGTGTGATAAGGTATATACTGTTCATTTTTACATCCTATTCTGATGTTACCTTTTAAAGCTTATTCTTCTCAGATTAATAGTAACACTTAAGCCAGGTGTAGTGGCACACACCTATAACTCCAGCACTTGGGAGGCTGAGGCAGGAGGATCACTGTGAATTAGAAACCAGCCTGGGCTACACAGTGCATGCAAGACCAGTCTGGACTGCATAGTGAGACCCTGTCTCAGAAAAAAAATAGTAACACTTACTACACATTGGCTGTTGTTGTTGCTGTTTAGCCCCCATTCCCAGTTTGAAGTTCTCAGAATTTCTAGTTTATAATGTGTACACCTTAATTGCACACGCCTCATTGTACTGTGGTTATAAAAACTTTTATTTTTCTTCTCTGCTAGATTGTGGGTTTGAGTGCAGCTCTCACATGTTACAAATCTTAGTGTCGCCTGTTGCACTTGATTAGGGTTTTGCATACAGTAGGCATTCAGCAATTACTTTTTACTTACATATTTTTCAGTTTGTCTTAGGTACAATGTCTGGTTAAATTTGTTAATTTTTTTTTTAGGTAAATGAGAAAACAGGACAGATTATACAGTATGATAAATTTTACATACATGAAGTTCAAGAATTGATAGACATAAGGAATGATTATATCACCTGGGTCCAGCAGCAGGCCTACGGGATGGTATGTTTCCTGATCCTTTTGTAGCTCAACCTTTGTGTGTCATTTGTTCTAATATGGAAGAAACAAGTGCTTAGGTGTTTTTCAGAGCTTCTATTCAGAATTTAGTTCTTAAATAAACTCATTGTGAAGGAGTCATCTTGTTTATAAGCAAACATGTTACTCTTCCACCAAAGGCAAACCAGAGACATTATACATTTTTAAAGAAAAATGCAAAGGTGATAATGATTTTCAACTCTTGGTTGTTTTTTATGAAGTTATCCTTTATTTCTCTAATGTTGAAAATTCTGGACTTCCTAATTAAGAATGTGTTATTATTGTGGGGTCAGCGCTTCAAAACTAAAAGAAAACCTGAGACTACTGATTCTATTTTTGATTTTCCTTTTTCTGGTTGTTTACTTTTATTTCCAATGGTTTATATATATATCACATGTGTATCTACTTCTTGCATGTGTCTCTTTAATAAATAGACATGTAATATCTCATTTAAATAGTAGCATAATCTTAGAAAACTTGAGTCAGGTGCATGCAGTGTAATGTAGAAAGTGGTAAGTAGCTAGATAAAAGATTATTAGGTTTAATGCTCTCATCTGGTAGCCATTCAGTATACTTGAAGCCAGCTTTTCTGCTGCTAAGTAGGTAATTTCATGTTTGCCTGTGGTTGTAGGACGAGTAACCCTTTATTGCTTGGTAAGCACCAACTAGCTGTAAATGCCGTGTGGACAGGCACTCAGTTTATTCCCCAGCAACTCTGATACTGTCTTGAATATGTCTAGTAGGGACTAAAAAAAGAAAGAATTTTTGAACAGTAGTTTTGTTAGTATTTATTACGGTCCTCAGAAGTCAGGTCAATTGTAGAGCATCTCTTCCTTCCTTCAGGACATACTTGGGTCTGGACTAGGAGAGTTGCTGAATTTTCTCCAGAATTGCTAGGAAGCTAGATTGGGCTTACAGCCTTTCTGCAGATGTAGGTCTGCTCCCCTGCTTGTTCAAGAAACCCTTCCCTGAACTCAGGTACTGGAAATGCAGTAAGGAGCCAGGCATATTAGGTAGGGCCCTGCTCACGTGGAGCTTAAATGTGGTGGGCAGGATTGACGGGATCAACGTGAACACTGCCTAGATAACATGTACTGTATAAAGAACGGAAATCGGGGTGTGGTGAAGACTGGTTTTTGAGGTTGGGCAATCAGAAAATATTTGTCTGAGCCAGGCATGGTGGCAATGCCTGTAATCCCTGTATGAGTCTAAAGCAGGAGGGTTATCAGTTCAAAGCCAGCCTAAGCAACAGCAAGACCCTGTCTCAAAGTAAAATTAAAAGGGGTGCTAGCTCTGCACTAGAGTACTGGCCTAGTGTGTGCAAGGCCTTGCATTCAGTCCTTAGCAAAACAACAAACGGACAGAGTGGAAGATGCTGCTGAAGAGAGTAAACCTTCAGACTGGAGCAGGATATGTGGCTGTGGGACGGGTGCCGGCAGCCTCAGCAGTGGCATTGCCAGAGAGAAGCGTGGGGTTAAGAAGCAGGGTCGGCAGCCACAGGGGATGAAGTTGTGCCTTAGAGGGGACTGGTAGCCAGCATCAGCGTCAGCGCAGGTCTTGAGCAGAACAAATAGTGGACCTCAGGGAAGTTTTGAGAGTTTGCACATTCACAGGATGTAATGAGACTCGCTGATGGGGAAAGGGGTTTCACTTACTTACCAGCACTGCCACATTGCCTAGGGTCTGTGCACAGGTGTTTGAAGCTGGAATGGTAATAGGGTTGTTTTTTTTTTAAGAGAAATGACTTAAGACTAGTATTCATATATACATTTTTATGATTACTTTTATATATGTAAATACATATGCATAGAAAACTAGTTCTGAATTCCCGATACTTAGCTCCTAAAAGAACTCTAAACGCAACAGCCAGGGGTGGTGGTGCATGCCTGTAATCCCAGCACTTTGGAGGCTGAGGCAGAGGATCCTTGTGAGTTCAAGACCAGCCTGGGCTACAACGTGAGCTCAAGGCCAGTTTGAACTGCATAGTTAGACCCTGTCCTAAAAAAACTCGCAACAAGTTTATAATTACAGCCAGATATGGTGGCACACACCTGTAATCCCAGCACTCAGGAGACTGAGGCAGAGAAGCTGACGCAGGAGGATCGTTTCAAGTTAGAGACAGCCTTTGTAACCCTGACAGGGTTACAAAGTGAGTTGAAGGCCAGCCTGAATTGCATAGCCACACCGTGTCTCAAAAAGACAAAAAAAAAAAAAAAAAAAATTACATAATGTTACAAATTTCAAAATTGAGTTAATTCATTGTGCATGATGATTATCTTGATAATTGGGAATCCCAGTTAACCACATAAATCTGGTAAAGAATCAGTTTGACACAAGCATGCTTAGGTCAAATTCCACCTAGTCATTTACTCAACTCTGTGTACTTGCAGGTAGTAATTTGAGACTTCATTTTCTGTAGGTCCAGGTAAGTCTGTACACTACTGAGATCAGTTGGTAGGATCAGTGTGGAGTCTTATCAGGTAGTTCTGGGCATAGAGTTGTCAGTGGTGCTTACTATTACTGGCATCACTGGCACAGGATGTGAAATTGGCAGTAGTTCTGTGTTGATGTCAGATCACTCTCTTTCTGCTGCCCTTCTCTGTCTGCACTGTGGTGAGACATTTGCCTTTAGAATGAGCTACGACATTCGTGACTGACCTTTTCTCACTGAGCCCCTCACTTAAGCATGAAGTTTCGCATGCTTGCAGAGGTCCTGTTCCAGTGACAGCGTGGTGTTGTGTGGCAATATTGCGATTATGAACAGATTACCCTAATCCTCTTAGACTTTTGAAGATTAATTTTTGTTATTATTGACACGAAAATACTAAGTTTAGAATGATTCCAGAGCACTCACAGACGCCCTGAGAATGTAACCTCCAGGAAGCAGCAAGCCTGATTTGGGAAACACTGCCTTGAAAATGACTGGATGGCTACCGTGTGATCGCAGCCTTTTGGGTAGAACTTAGGTCGATTATGTGAGTCATAACGCGTATTCTCTCTCACAAACTGAGAAGTTCTGTCCAGTAGGGTTTCGTTTTAGTTAGCCTACATTTTGTGACCTGTGTAAAAGTCTGGGCTGAGTACCTCCCTTTACATGTGGCAGCGGTGCCGTCTTCCCTGGTGTCAGAACACAGCCATGCTAGCGTCACGTTGCCTTTCACTGAGGAGCTGTTCTCAGTGTCACTAATGTGTAATTGTATGCAGTAATGGAGGACTGTCTCTCTGTTTCTGGTTTCTCTTTGCCTCTAATTCTCTCAGGTCTGCTAATACGGTTAGTGTTTTATAGTGACATAGATGTGTGGAGTATATCTGAGTGCACATGCATGTATCTGTATGTGTACACACACATACACCATTTTATCCAGTTATTTTGGAATAATTTCTTGCTTTGGTATGAAAGTTTAGAATATTCTTTGTCAATATAATTACTGTGAATTATAAGAATATGTTTCATATAATAATTATGTATATTATATCTATGTATCCTGTTGTGTCTCATAAATTTTATATATATAAAGTTTTTTTTTAATTCTTGACACTTTTATTTTAAAAGTAAAAGAACAAAAACATATTAACAAACAGACACAAAGTAGCACCAGAATAGTACAATCAAAACTGAATTACAGACAAGGTGACAGGGAATTAACAATGGTTGTTGCATTACATATTGATAACTTCGAAGTGTATACTCAGGAAAACAGATATAGACATGCAAAATTGATCAATAAAGTTTACCTTGTGCTAAATACAGTAAGAAAATACTCTGTCTTTAAGGCAGTCTTTGGCACTTTTTTCTCCATTACTTTTCTTTTTCAGTCAAGAATGTTAAGATCCCATCAGAAATACACTTCTTATCCCCATACCTTAATGACTAATTCTGTGAATTAGTCTTGGCTTTCCTTACTCAGATTGAGCATCCCTAATTTGGAAAGTCAAAACTTAAAATGCTCCAAAATTTGAAACCAGTGTGGCCCTCGAAGAGTCTTGAGCTGTCTTTGCACTGTTCTCATTTGCACAGCTCCCTGCCTCCCTTAACTTTGCTCAGAGGTTGTTTAAATGCAAAGAACAGTTACTCCCAAGCTGTGCTGTTTTTCTCCTTTTTATACTTTTAGTCACTGTACATGCATATCATTGATACATGTCCAGTAAAATTAACTAATTGGGAAGAAAGTCTAGAAAGGTCAACACTAGGTCTGTCATATTTGAATATAACGAAATTCAAGTTGAGTTTTAAAAAATGGAGGGGCCTGGGGAGGTGGCGCAGTGGTGGAGCTCTTGCCTTGCACGCGTAAGGCCCTGGGTTCAATCCCCAGCACAACCACACACACACACACACACACACACACACACACACACACACAGAGGAATAAAAAGAACGGTTAAAAAAAAAATAAAAATTTAAAAATTAAAAAATAAAAATGGATTTTTTTTTTAAACAACTGATTACACCTGCCCTTGTGAGACAATGTCAGATACAAATGAGCACTAGTCCAGGTAACGTGGTAAGCGAGGCTGTGGCCTCCCTTGTGTTGCGTTCCCAGTTGCTCCTCGCAGATCCCACGCAGTGCTGCTCTGTGTAGCCATCGCTGTGCTTCCGTGGGCAGCGCCGACTGTGGCGCAGCCTGCTGACACGGAGGGGAGCTGCAGCTGTAGGTGGCCACGCACCCGCGTGGGGAGTTGCATCAGTAGTGACTTCGCTGGGTTGTTTCTTCCCCACTCAATAAAATGAAGATGTTAGCCAAGTATAGTTGTACTGCCTTCCAACTCTAGTAATTCTCAAACACATTCATCTTTCTAAAAATACTTTGTCGGGCTGGAGGTACAGCTCAGTGGGCTAAGTGCTTGCCGCTGAGCACTAGGGCCCTGAGTTCGATCCCCGGTCCCGGGAAAAAAAAAAAAAAAGTACTTTGTCACGTATAAGGGCATTGATGTTTCAGGGGTCTGCCCTTAGGTTCTCGGACCGATTATAACGCCATTTTATTTTGTTAGGCTGTAGAGTGCCAAATTAGATTCATGGGTTTTCGTTTCCATTTTAGCTGCAAAAGTACCTTTTTAATTTAATTGAATTACTTTAATAACTTCAGTTTCCCTGCCTTATACCTTCTCAGAGTAATCCGGCTACAGTCTGAAATTGCTGTGGTAGCAACTGCGGTTTAATACTGTGCCTTAGTAATGAGTTGAAGCTAAAACATAAAAGGTACTATGTGTTTAGTCTGTAAAAACTGGAATCATCGACTATTGGTGTTAAAATGCCTTAAATCCAGTTACTAAAATGCACGATGACCAGAAATGACAGTTTTTGTTAATTTTATAAGATAACAGAAAATGACAGTTTTATCAAATGTATGCATACAGTTGCCTGGTTGAAACAGCATCTGCCCAGCCGAGCTCAGGAGAGTCTGCAGGAAGCCGGCGCGCGGCACGAGGCCCAGGCGCTGCGGACCTGGCGTGCTGACGGCGCGCCCGGGCCCGTGTCTCCGCAGCCGGGCAGCGGCGCTGTGGGCTGCCCGCCCCGCGTCTCACGCGTGGGGCCAGCTGGAGCGCGCAGCGCACGCCTCTCCTGACAGCGCGTGCTTTTGTCGCACCGGCTCTGCCTTGCAAGCACTGTGTTTTCCCTCGGCATCTATCTCCCTTGGGAGTGCTGCTTGGGTAAATGAAACCTGAGCTCCCTCGCGGCCGAGTTACGCAGGGCTCCTTCCTACCCCCTTTCCTTTTTTTTTTTTTTTTTTTTGTGGTACTGGGGATCGAACTCAGGACCCTGCGCTTGCTAGGCAAGCACTTATTCCACTGAGCTATATCCCCAGCCCCTTCCCTTTCCTTTTATCCTCTCTCGTTTGTTTCCCGCCCTCTTCGCCTTCTCTGTTTTTTTGCCCTCCTGTGCTCCCATTCCTCCTCCTGCCCTCTTTCCTTTCTTCCTTTCTTTCTCTGGGTCTTTCTCTGCTCTCTTCCCTCCTTCCTCCTTCCCTTCCTTCAAGACAGGGTCTCTGGGTAGCCCAGAATGGCCTGGACCTTCCCGTGCTGCCACCTCAGCCTCTGGAGTGCAGGTTCACAGGTGAATTAGGAGATTGGAGGGTGAGCCATCACACCAGCTCACTCCTTGTTTTTAAGCCCATTCAAAAAATTTTTTGAGCCTTTCTCTGTAATCTTTAATCCTCAAAATCGAAATTTCTGGTAATGACCTTAGCCTGGTGCTTTCTAATAGGTAACTGTACTCTGACGTCTGATGGTCTCACTCGTGTTTTCACGGTCCCGTTGTTCTCCTGTCCCTTTCGGTCCACGAGTCTCCCGTGCTGTCAGGCCCGGTTTGTGTGGCGTTGCGCAGCCACCCTGCACATTCTGGGGTTGCCTCTTGACTTCCCCAGTGGGCGCTGGTGGGTAGCACCTGTATCCAGCCGCGCGGCAGCATTAAAACAATAGCACAATCTGAGCAGTGTCGTTGAAGATAACAATATGTAATATAACAACCACTGTCTATTCCTGTCATTTTGTTTTGAAACCCTGTATCACTTTTAATGCTCTTGCTTTGTTTGACATTCACGATGTTGGTATGCTGCTATTCTTTTTTTTTTTGCTTTTACTACTCTTTAAAAAAAAATAGCACATACGTGTTTGTGTTTCATTATGTGGGTAAGTCCATCTCCCATAATGTAAACTCCTTTAGTGTCTAGTAGGCCATAGATGAATATTGATGAGTATTTCTTTGCTTTTCAAATTTTCTTCATAGTAATAGCACTTTCAAAATGTTTTCCAAGAGATGCTGATAATGCAGGAGGCTGTGCATACGTGAATACAGAGGCCACATGTGGAATTTTTGTACCTTTTCAGGTTTTACTATAAACCTAAAACTCTTCTTTTAAACTTTTCTTTAGAAAGCCCCACAAGTTAACACTATTAAAAGATTATAGGGCCAGGGATATAGCTCAGTGGCATAAGTACTTGCCTGGCAAGCACAGGGTCCTGAGTTCAATTCCTTGCAACAATAAAAAAAAGATTATAAATGTTCCTTGTTCCTTCTAAATTTCCTTCCAGTTAAATTATTATAATCTGAAACACTATTTATTTATTTTTTAGCGTGTGGTTTGAACTGAGGGCCTCTACACTGAGCTATCTTTCTAGGACCTTTTTATTTTATTTTGGGGTAGGGTCTCAATTGCATGGCCAGGCCTCAAACGTGAGATCCTCCTGCCTCAGCTTCCCAAGTAACTGAAATTAAAGATGTTAGCCACTGCAACCTGCTTTAAAAGTCTGTTACCTGTTCGCTTGTTCAGTAGTAACTTGGTGTGTGGGGTCTTCTGAAACTATTACCACCATTGAGCTCTGTCCCCAGTCCTGAATGAGCCTGTTGGCCATAGTTTTCCTTCTCAGTGTAGGGTTTCCACAGTCATGTTTGGTTGTGCTTCCCCTCCTTCCAGTTACCAGGGGCATTGCCCTCTCTGGATAAGATTAATTCACTACAGGAAGTGTTAGTCACAGCTTTAGTAGCATGTTTCTGAATTCTAACGCTTTATTTTACATAGATGTAAATGCTGAGCATGTGTGGAAGTGTTCTGTGAGGGCACATGCCATAATCCCTGCACTTGGAGGAGCTGAGGTAGAAGGGTCTCAAATTCCAGCCGGCCCAGGCAGGTTAGCAGGAAGTGTAGCTCAATGCAGAGGTGCTGGGTTTAGTCCCCAGAAAGGGTGGGATGATGTATTCTTAAACAGTGCAGACATAGAAACTGTCTCATCACCAGGTGTTCTTAGCCGGGCAGGGTGGTGCACACACCTGAAATGCCAGCACTCAGGAAGCTGAGGCAGAAGGATCTCTGTGAGTTTAAGACCAGCCCGAACTACAGAACAAGACCCTGTCTCAAAAAATTAAACCCCCCCCCAAAAATTGTACAGGCTTCTTCAGTGAAGTGATAGTCTTTCGTTATTGTAATTTCCATTTTCCTACATAAATACACCTTTTTTCTGCTTACCAATCTTTGTTTCTTGTTTAGCTTCTAAGAACATGTAATATTGTTGTGTATTACTGGTTATTTCCATCAAATAAAAAGTTTATGGCTAATTTACCCTTGTTTTGTTTCTGTGTAGTTTTTTTTTTTCTTTTGCGGGACCAGGGATTGAACTGAGGACCTTGCGCTTGCCAGGCAGGCACTTCTTCCACTGAGCTACATCCCCAGCCCCTCTGTGTAGTATTCACACTTTGGACTCTGTCAAAGTTGCCTAAGTGTTACAGACTGAGATATTTCGCCATTTTAGGTAAAGAGACCAAGCTATAGAATTTTTTTGAAGATCATCTCAGGTTTAGGATTAATTTTCCTATGCTACCTTATTCTGCAAATGGTGATATTTAAGCTCTTGAAAACTTTTATGTCCGTGTCTTGATAACTTTATGATTATAAGGTACATTTATAGACATGTCAGGTACCTGTGGGAGGGGTGAATTTTCTCGTGTGGAAGCATTCTCTACCCTGACTCAGCGCTCAGCCACAGCAAAGCGCTCAGCCACAGCAAAGTGCACAGGGTGCTGCTTTGAGTAGGTGTAGTGAGGTCTGGATACTAACGCTGCTCTGTCCTCTCTGCTGCCCTCTGCTCTGCCGTTGTAGGATGTCAGCCATGGCGTGACCGAGGTAAGTTTGCTGGGGTATAGTCTGACTCACCTTCAGAGTGAGATGCATTGCTTTTCCTGTGTGGTAAGAGTCAAAGATGTCTCTTTTTTTTAAAGTGATGGAGGAGGAGCACGAGCATGCTTGTGTGCGTGCATGCACATGTGTGTTTGGGCGTGTAGAAGTTATCCTGTGTCACATTTTTGGAAAGTATTTTGAAGAAAATTAAAACTGTTTTAGTTAACATTATACCTATATGATGCCTTTCAGTATTTAAACTAGTTTCTGTTCCTCATCTTCCAGTTTAAAATGTAATATGACCTAATAATATGAAAAAGCAAACTTATATTTGACAACTGCTTAAGCAAAAACTATATTAGATAAGCAAAGTTATCTTTAGTTTTAAACTAATAATTGATTTTAAAAACAGGAACAAAATTAAACTTGCAGTACAATCGTCTTTCTGTGTCTCATGCACAGTCTTAAAGTTCAGGCACTGCAGTGTAAGTAGTCAGTAACCCTAACCTGCCCTTGTGATGCTTGACAATGTTACTTTCTTTTATCTGTTATAGATGTTAGGTATTGCTTTTTGTTAATGTTTTTCCCCCCAGAACTAGAACAAAGGAAACATTGTGAGGTAGTTTTAAGTGAAGACATAGGGTTGTCTCACACAGTGTAATGGCAGAATGCTTGTCTGACACGCGTGTGGCCCTAGGCTGGATGCTAAGCATCCAGAAGAAAAAAAAAAAGATCAACTTTTGAAGCCAAAGGGAACTTTACAAATATGTAAATCTTTTTGAGTTTTGGAGAAGTAAAAGGACTTTCTGTGACCAGTAGCCAGTAACACATGAAAAATACCGATTAGTGGCAATGTACTGTAAGGTGCCTGTCATTAAGCATATTGTGTTACGTATTGACAACAGTTGATAGTAGTTCAGCATTTTCAGGTTATTTTTGGTAGCTGCAGTTAAAAACCATCCGAAGTGGTTCAAAACAAGGCCATTAGGATGGAAAAGAGCTGGGAACCACATTATTTTCAGAATGGTTAGAAAATTTGGGAATCTTGGCACAGAAAAAAAAAGAATTTAGGGAAAGCATGGTCAAAATTTATATTGATTGATTGATAGTGGGAATCAGACTTAGGACCTTGTGCTTGCCAGGCAGGTGCTGCGCTGCTGACCTAGATCCCCAGCAAAATCATATTTAAGCCACATACGCTTCAGTGTAGGGCAGAACAAAGGCTAAATGGTGCAGACATTATAAAGGGTTTCGTGATCACCTAAAGAGAAGCAGCTGTTCTCCCCAGAGGAATTCTGCGTTGGAACAGCTCTCTTTTCTAGGGCCTGTGCAGAAGTACTGAGTTTTGGGATTTTCATCTTGCTATATAGGCAAAGCTATTCACTAACTGCAACAGTGTGACTGCCAATTCTGAAGTCTGTATTTTTCCTGCTTATTTTGAACGTTAAATGCATTCGGTTCTTGGGCTTCTAATTTTGGTGTCGTGGCACTCAAGTATCTGTTAATGAAGGAACAGACGTGTTACCAAGGGCTTCGGTTATATACAATTTCTGAACCATCAAGTAAAGAAGCCAAGAATGCTCATCTTTACAAGAAATGACAAACACTCACAATAGACACATCGTACAGCACCTCACTAACTAACTCTCTGTCCCCAGCTGGCAGACGTCCCTGTTACAATCTGTACATACCCATTTGTATTCGATGCCCAAGCAAAGACCACTTTGTTACAGACGGACGCAGTTTTACAGATGCAGGTAAAACGCTGTGTACTACTAATCTGATTTGAGAGTTCTTGTGAAGTTGTAAACAAGTATTTGAAAATTGCCTGTAGTTATTAATCTGGGGACATGTTGACATTGTGGTGTCATTTGTAAAGTCCTGTGAGCAGCTGTGAAGACCATATATGTGACCCGTATATACTTACCAGAGCTCCTCACAGGAAAGGTTACAAAAGAAAAATAAAATAATTTAACATTTAACCATTTATATTTTAAAGGATATAAGCTTCTTTCTTGTATAAATATGTAATCTTTTGGGGGCGGTCTTTGAGACAGGGTCTCGCTCTGCAGTTCAGGCTGGCCTTGAGCTCACTTTGTAGCCCAGGCTGGTCTTGAACTCGCAAGGATCCTCCTTCCTGAGCCTCCCTGGTGCTGGGATTACAGGCATGTGCCACCACACTTTTCTAAATATGTAATCTTTATAAACAGTTGTACTACTTTACTTGGTAAAATGTTAGGTTGTTTCAGAGTCTTGCTTCATTCAGTCTGCTGTTTACTCGGTGCAAGATGAAAGACTGTAGGTGAGGTGATAGTAAACTGGGAAGCATTTGATCATTGTTAAGAAGAGGAGTGGAATCTCCTTTAAGAAAGTTTCGGTAATAAGATACTTTAATGAAAGTGGTAATTCCTCTCATCTCCTTCCTTTCTCCCTACTTTCCCCTTGTTTCATGTTGAACATTTTTTTCATTCATAATGAAAATTTAAAATTTTTATTCACATTATAACTTTGAAGGATTAAAGTAGGTTAGGAAACTTACTGAGCTACTTTTTTTCAAATATAGATCTGACTGTATAGGCAATATTCTCAGAAAAGATGGACAGAGATCCTAAAAATGCTTTGAAAATTTTAAAGTCCCAAGATTTTGATTTACTTTTTTCATCAGTTCAGATAAATACATTTTGAAATCCTTCCAAATCCTTGGTTATTTTGAGGTAGGGTCTCGCTATATAGTTCAGGCTGGTCCTGAACTCACTGTGTAGCCCAGGCTGTCCTTAAACTCAGAGCAGTCCTCCTGCCTCAGCCTGCCAAGTGCTGGGATTTATAGGCATGCGCCACCACGCCCAGCCCCTTCTAAATGCCTTAACAATAAATACCTAGGAGAATTTGGGGATGTGTCTATTTCCATTTTCATCAGAAGAAATAAATATTCTCGTAAGGTTCTATACATTGACAACTGCTAATCCACAGTTTTCTGAGTCTTTGTTAAAATGTTAGTAATGTGCGATTTTAATGTAGTGGATTTCATTTTAGAACAAAAGCACAGGACGTGGCCTTTGGGGGAAAGCGTGCTTTAAGTGGTGAAAGCACACATCCTCATCACTCTCTAATGAATTTCTGTAATAAGCCCTTCAGCCAGATTGTTCCTTCTTCTCTTTAAAGGTTTATTTAATTGTTTTTCCTTGTTCACCATCTCTATATGTTGTTATTTTTTAGGGAAAAGACAGTACTCAAATTTACCAGGATTACAGTTCTGTGTTTACTTACCTTGATAATGTTATGAGTTGTACATTAAAAAAAAAATTGGAAAGATACTCTTTATACTCTGTTTACTAAGTTCTTATACTAGATAAAATGTTCTGTTAAGTCAGATGTGGTGGCGCATGCCTATAACTTCAGAGGCTAAGGCAAGAGGATTGCTATCAGTTTGAGGGCAGCCAGTGCCGCATAGCAAGACCCAGTCTCAGAGCCCTGGAGGGTGGGGGGGGAGTAGAGAAATGATCCCTGGAATTACAGCATGCCTGTAACTGTGCGTTACTATTAAAGCTTTAATCTTCCGTTTTCTAGATGGCTATTGACCAGGCCCACAGACAGAACGTCTCCTCTCTTTTTCTCCCAGTGATTGAATCTGTGAATCCTTGCTTAATTCTAGTGGTGCGTAGAGAAAATATTGTAGGCGATGCAATGGAAGTCCTTAGGAAAACAAAGAACATAGATTACAAAAAGCCACTCAAGGTAATTTGAGATTTTCTTGTACATGATTGGGCCCTTTATTTAGAAACTAAGTTTTCTTACTTGTTTCTAATGTATCTTTGATACTTAAAAATAAAATTACATAATATATATGTATGTATGTATTTTTGCGGTACTAGGGATTGACCTTGCGCTTGCCAGGCAGGCGCTTATTCCACTGAGCTATCTCCCCAGCCCCTAGAATTGTAATTTTTAAGCTATAAATTGCTGAACCCTTACTAGTAATGAATAGCATGTAATAGGGCCTCTGGAGGTACCTTCACTGTTTCACAGTCTTCAGTGTCTGCACTGTGCTGTTCTAGGTTATATTTGTTGGAGAGGATGCTGTTGATGCAGGAGGGGTTCGCAAGGAATTTTTCTTGCTCATCATGAGGGAGTTGCTGGACCCCAAGTACGGCATGTTCCGGTACTACGCAGACTCCAGGCTTATTTGGTTTTCTGATAAGGTAAAGTGCCCAGCATCCAGCTCACTTCCTCGTGTAAACCTTCGTGTGTGCTGCTTAACGCAGAAAGCTTTTACTGAGTTACTTCTGGAGTCTTAAAATAGGCTTTTTATTCAAAGATCTGCTTTATTATAATTTGAAAAATAATAAACTTTTAGACTTGAAGTTGTCCAGAACCCACTGATACTTCACCATATATTTCAGATTAACGAAAGAAAGTAAGGGACAGTTAGCCCAAAAATAATGTGGGTTTTTCCTTCTGCTCATTTCGGTTTGGGAGTTAAGTACTTGCTAGGTTAACTTTTTTTCTGTGGAGAATTAAATTATCGTTAGAGATCATTGATGCCTCATTATTTAGGTAAGAAATCAGCAAATTATAGTCTATAGGCCAAAATTTTCCCATAAAAATGTGTTTCTGTTATGTGTACGGTGTGTTTATGTCAGAAACACACATTTTTGGCTAGAAAGGCACATCCGGGACCGCGAACGGGAGCGCAGCCAGAGCAGGCTGAGTGCGGTGCTTGGCCACCGCTCCCCTGAGGAACTCTGCTGTAACAGGCAAGGCTGTTCTGCGGGGCTGCTCGGCCCGGAGCCCGGACGTCCCAGGACACCGAGCGTGCTGTGCTCCCTGCAGCCCCGGCTGTCTGGGCGGTGCGGTGGGAGCCACAGTGGAGCCCACGGGTCTGGCATGGGCTGCACAGCGCAGAAGCCCCTTCCACCAGCAGCACAAGGCGGACCCTGCTTCTCTCGCTGCTGGACAGTGAACTCGAGCTCCGCACGCCAAGCTCGAGCCCCAGCCCGAGGTGCCCGCTTCACTTTTAATGTTACTGATTCGAAAACGTCTATTGAGCCTTTACCATGTACTTCCAAACAGCGGTAAAAGCATTTTGTGTACTATATTTCATTTAATTCTCACAATAAACGTGTGAGAGAAATGCTGTGTTTATCTTCTTTTGAAAACACTGAGGCTTGAATAGTGAGTGAACATGGCCTGGAGTCTAGGTCTGATTAAAAATTTATTTTCTGAACTGTCATGTTCACAGATTTTTTAAAATGAATGTAATCCTTTAAAGGTAAGGGAGAGTATTTTGTTTTTATTTATCCAATTAAAGATAAATAGCTAACTTAACAAATATACCTTCATATAATATAATGGTCAGCCATTAAAAACCGTGTTCTAAAAAGAACACTTAATGACAAGAAAAAAGATAGAAGTTTAAATATAGCATTTTATTTTCTAAACTTACAACAGCCGGGCATGGTGGCGCACACCTGTAATCCCAGCGCTTGGGAGGCAGAGGCAGGAGGATCACTGTGAGTTTGAGACCAGCCTGGGCTACAAAGTGAGCTCAAGGCCAGCCAGAACTTGACACACAAAAGCTAGGACCCAAACTGGGATTAGATACCCCACTATGCCTAGCCATAAAAAGCTTTCACAACTTCTCAAACTTCTCAAAAAGACAATAACAACAAAAAACTTACAACAGATCAAAGTTTGCTTTCATGTTATTAACGTTAATTTACATATTAACGGAGTTAGTGGGATAATTTCATACATTCACTCACCTCCCACCCCTTCTACACACACCTGCTATCAGGTCAACTGTTTCTTTTAGCTGTGGTTATTAGGTTCCAGGTATGTTCATTTTCTTTCTCTCATTTTTTCTTTATTTTCCAGTTTTTGAAAGTGTATTTTTTTAAATCAGAATAATGTCCATAGTCATCATTTCACCTTCAGTGTTTTGTGGTTCTGGGATCTGACTCCAGTGTATATTACCCATGGTAGGCAAGTGCCTATCATTTAAGCTATGTTGTCTGTCCCCAGCTCTAACTTAATATTTAGTCATATGGAAATGCTTATATTCCTGGTAAAGGTGTGTGTGTGTGTGTGTGTGTGTTTCAGCTAGAAAATACATTGAATGAAAATATAAGAACTACTAACATTGATGTTATGCCACAGAAATAGTATAAGAGTAAACTTTCTATTTTTTTTTGGTTCTTTCAAATTTTTCTACTGTGCGCATAGGTTTGTTGTTTATTTCAGCATAGGTTTTTATAACCAGAAAAACAGTTAATGTTTTAACTTATAACACAGGTCTAACTTACTTTCTCTTATATTTTTCAGACATTTGAAGATAGTGATTTGTTCCACTTGATTGGTGTTATTTGTGGATTAGCAATTTATAATTTTACTATTGTGGACCTGCATTTTCCTTTGGCTTTATATAAGAAACTGCTGAAAAAGAAACCATCCCTGGATGATTTGAAAGAATTAATGCCTGATGTTGGGAGGTCAGTTGTAAAAAGTGATGAGGGTCGAGCGTAAGAGGCAGGGAATGGGGCATGTACAGACCGCGGCGCCTGGGGTGGCCACGTTCTGGTACTACATTTCTGAAATAATCAGAAATTACTAAGAGCAAAATTTTCTCCTGAAAGAGTAAATTATTTTAATAGCACTCTAAATTTTTGTCTTCAGGGCTTAGAAGAGAGAAAAACTTCTTTTTCTCTTTCCGATATCGTCTATGCATTTGCCATCTTTACATCCAATATTCTGAAGCAAATATAAAAGTATACATTAGTGGAAGAACTTATCAATAGGGAATGACAAATGTATATTCATAAGCAAAAAGTCAAAATGCCCAATACTGTGTTTTGTTTTTTTTTTTTAAAGACAAAAGAATGGAGACATATAAATCAGAGTAACACAAAACAATACAGGAGATAGAAAATTATAGAGAAGATAGTAGGGAATTAGCACTGGATGCTGTATTACATAATGTTATCTTCACATTTGCCAATAATGTTTTACCTTAAAGAAGTACTGTGTGTTATTTTGCAGAAGCATGCAACAATTACTGGATTACCCAGAAGATGATATAGAGGAAACATTTTGTCTAAATTTTACGGTAAGATTAAAAGACATATGTTAGGTTGATTATTCATCATCCCACTTACTAAGCTGCTGTGCTTTCTGGCTTTTATTTGGTAGATGGGATTCTTGGCCCTTTAGCTAACATTTATTGAGCATTTACTATGTGCTAGATACAATACATGCATTATTTCAACAGTCCTGTGAGGTGAGTGCTGTTCCTGCTTTACAGGGGAAGTGGAGAATGATAATTACATGTCAGAGTCAGCATCCACACCCCTGTGACTGCACAGTGCATATGCTTCGCTAACACACTGAAGAGATTGACGGACGTAAGGGGTTGCCATCCACATGTTCATTTTTGAGCTTGCAATTACAGGGATGCTGAGAGGATTGAACGATGACTGTAGCATGAGTGTCACTAATGAAATTACTCTTACAAGTTGTTTGCCCCACTGCATCCCTCTTTGCTTCAAACTTCTCATGCCTGTCTTATCTTAGGGTTGGAGCACTTAGTATATGGTACAGATATATTCTGATTATTATTTAGAAATGCAATTGTAAGTGTTGTAAAAGATGCAAAATTATATTCAGACAGTGAAAGGGATATTGAACGATTTGGTCACACGCAAAGCCATTGACAGGTAAGGGTCTGTCGGACTGCGTCTCAGCTGAACAAGAGAATATTGCAGATGTGGTGGGAGATGCTCTTTGAGCCTTCAGGCTCTTTCTCATGAACATCTTTTATTTCCATATCTGTTTATTTTCCTTCCCCAGCAGTCTGCTCCCTGGTTTTGTTGTCAGTATTGACAAAAATGCCATGTTCTGTTGTTGCATAACTCACCCTCCGTTGTCCCCTTTCAAAGTCTCATGGCTTTTGTTGGCGCGTGGTGCACAAGAATATTCAATAGGGTTTAGGGTATATACGTTTTCGTATTTTTTTTTTAAGTAATATCCTTGTTGGAGTTTTTACTGTTTTCTGTGAAATTTCGGTTCCTCTTTTCATTTGATTCACTTATATCCACTTAAAGTATCTTTAAATCTTGATTGGCTGTCTGGGTGAACTAAAAAGTTGAATTCCAGACAGTTTAACTTTTAACTTTCTGATCACTAATAACCATCCATATTCAAGAATCTCCTTTTCATGCCATTTCTTTTTTTGGAAGTCTTTATGGTTCCTTTTGTGGCTTACAGAGTGAGCGCAGAGCGGGTGACCCTGCAGTCTGGCTGTCTTCCCCCTCACTGCCCTGCCTTGGCACTGTCGCCTGGCACAGCGCCCTTCCGCGCCCCTGCCCTTCCGCCACTTCACTCGTTTCCGGGACTTCTTATTTACTCCTGCGTTTTATTCCTCTGGTAAACAGATGTGCTCAGTCTGAAATCATACCCCTCTTTCTAGGTGCTGTACAAATGGCATTACAGTGATCCTTCCCGAAGGCCTTCCTCAGGGTCTTTCATACTTTCTCTAATTGAAATTAAATTTTCTTTCTTGTTTGGTCTTGTAAAATTTTGTTCATGTCCCTGTTACGTGCAGCATTATTTTACTATGATGAATTGTTTACATCTCACGTCTCTCCTCTACCAGATAATAAACTTCAGAGTAAGAAGTGTTCATCTCTTACCTGACTTCTTTCTATAGATCCCAGATTTTCACAAAAGAGGAAGGTATTCCACAAGGAAAGAATAGCAAATAGAGGGGAGAATGGTAATACTTTCTTTTTAAAGACTAGTAGGAGAAATAAAAATATCAAAATTACTGACCACCTTTACAAACCAAATTAATGCATAATTCTAAAAGCCTGTGATGGCACATGGGGCAGACGGAAGGTCGCACGGTGCATGCCGAGCTCTTCCCACAGCTGGAGTCCATCCCTCCTTGGGGAAGGCGTCCTCTCTGCTACCTTAATCTGTTTTAAAGTCTTACATGCGGTAAGTCTTAGTGTCCGGTGCCTAATTAAACAAACATTTGGTAATTTATAGTCAGTCTGTCATGGTAGGATCCTAAACTACTAGCAGATGAAAACTTCTAGTTGTGACTTCAAGGAGAATTCATAAATAACCTTATAATGGTATAGTTTTGTCTCAAGTTTATTAGTTTTTATCTTTAATAAAAGAAAAGAAAAATAGACTGTTAAGATACTGTTAGGTTTTGAGTCTGATATTGACTTTTTTTAAAAAATTAAATTAATAGATCACAGTTGAAAACTTCGGTGCAACAGAAGTGAAAGAGCTGGTTCTGAACGGTGCAGACACAACTGTGAACAGACAGAATCGGTAAGTGAATCCCAGCCCAGCGCAGGAGCCGGAGACTTGGGTCCGTTTCTCTCTGTCCTTAGAAACTTGTCACGGCCCTAAACTTTCACTCACATGAAACTTAGTCTTTAAGTTTTTAGTGAGGAGACCATCTGCCTTTGCTCTGAACTCCCTTTAAAACATAAGTAAAGTAATGAAAAGTTCATAAAAGAGCAAAGAGACGTGAGAGGACACCACAACAAGCACATGTTTGGAAACTAGAGAATTATGGTAACTAAGGACACAAGCTGCAGCGTGATGTGAGATGGGGAGCAGAGAGTTAGGAGCCAGTAACACCAGACGTGCACTCAGCGGCGTTACAGGCTGCATCAGATGTGGGAGAAAGTCATTTTTAATGTAGGCTCCTGGACCCACGCGTCAGCATCCACGCGAGCCTCGTGTCAGAGAGGCTGTTCCTGCGGCCGCCCTTGGAGCTGCGTGCGTTCTACCAGAGCAGAGAATCGAATGAAGAGGGTGAGGCACAGGGTAGGAGCGGGGAGAGGCAGAGCGGGCTTCTTCTGAAGGAGCAGTCCCAGTGCAGAAAGTGAGGGCGCGCTGACCGCGGGGCCTGGAGAAGAGGACGCGGAGCGGTGCAGTGGGTGCGGCCCTGCGCGTGGGGGTGGCGGAGACCCGTGTGTCAGTGCAGTGGTTGGGGGAAGTGGCAGAAAAAAAGTTTTAAGAAAAGATCATCAGAATACCTTTCCCAGTGGACGTTTGGGGCCTTAAATGTTTGAAATGGAAAATCCAGGAGAAAAGAGGTGTGCCTGGAGCTGGAGGGAGGCCTAGGGGGGCAGCCGGAGCTCACAGGTCACTGGTTCGGCACAGGGCCTTTTGGGAGAAGTGGAAGGCAGAGCGCCGGCCCCTCCCACTTGGTTCAGATTCCTCAGACAAAGCCAGGGTAGTGAATGTTGCCAGGGACACAATCCAGATGCTCCTAGTCCTGATCTGCTCTTCGGAAGCTTTAGGTAAATTAGTTGGTTTCTCTTTGCCTTAGTCTCCTTTTGTGCAGAATAGGATGGTAAAGTATACCTAGTTCATGGGGCTGTTTTGAGGAATAGGTGAGACAGGAATTTTTAAGATACTTAAAATAAGACCTAGCACATGGACATGTTCAATAAATGTTAGCTATGAGGATTATTACTGTTGTAACAATTGATGTTGTAAACTCTGTGCATGTCTTACTTTGATCACAGTAAAGCTATTATTAAAATGATGTGGGAAACGTGGTCCTTCCACCTGTCCTTTAACAAACAAGTTGTGGAAGCTAGGCAGAGCAGCACATGCCTATAATCCCAGTACTCTGGAGGCTGAGGCAGGAAGATCGCCACAAGTTTGAAGCCAGAAAGTACATAGCAAGACCCTATCTCAAAAAAGCAAGAACAAAAAAAAAAATTTGTGTGTGAAAAGCCAGGTGAGGTAGCACATACCTGTAATTCCAGCACTCAGAAGGCTGAGACAGGAGGTTAACTTCGAGTTAGAGGGCAACCTAGGCTACATCGAGGCCAGACTGCACCATGTAGTGAGACTCTGTCTGAAGAAAAAAAATAATAAAAATGTGGCTTTTGAAAAACTGGTGATGATTTTAGATTTTTTTCTTGTGCGCGCTGTGGGTTGAACTGAGGGCCTTGCGCCTGCTGGGCGCGTGCTCTCCTGTTGTGCTGCGTCCCAGCCCTTTGCTCTGAGACAGGGTCTCTCTTAGTTGCCCAGGTTAGCCCTGAATTTTCCATCCTCTTGCCTCAGCCTCCTGAGTATCCGAGATCACAGGTATGTGCCACGGTGCCTGGTATATGATTAGACTTTGCTGTTTTTAAAGATTCTTTTGTTCTAATTGTTAATTCCTAAAAATATGTTTCATACAGACTGTCTAGCTGGGAAGGGTTTTTAAAACTTTTGACGAAAAATAAGTTGCACACAAAAGATGTAGCCTTTCATGCTCAAAGATCTTAGCGATATAGAGTAATTTAACTTTCTAATGGGATGAATTGTAAAGTTATGTTTCATGCTTGGCCTTCTCCGGTCTGAACCTAATAGCACATGCTGTTGGTTTTTACAAGCTCTCTGATTTTACATTGTGGTGGCTGCCTCTGACCATGTGTCCCCTCTATCTAAGTTGAATTTGGGATTTTGGTATAACTGGATAGACGGTTGTCTGCAAACGATCACACATGCCCGGTTCCCATTTATACTCATAATCTGTTTCTGGAAGACAAGGGCAAAAAATACCAGAGTCTTCTAGTAGCTATTGCTCTTGTTT
>PVLD010016557.1:0-44607 GCA_004027595.1 Dinomys branickii | reverse complement strand
CTGACTAAATTTGCATGTCTGTATATGGGTCCATACATCTACAATTCGAAGATATCAATGGATAAAGCAACAACAACTGTTGAGACCATATCACCTTGTCTATAGATTAGTTGTGATTGTACTATTTTCTATGATAATGGGTGTCTGTTTGTCAATATGTTTTTGTACTTTTATGTTTCTAAAATAAAAAAAAAATTAAGTAACATCTTCCTGAACAAGGAATGAGTCACAGATAAAATTAAAGAATAAATTAGACCATTTATATAATTAAATAAAAATGCCAGCACAATATACCAGAGCTTATGGGATGCAATGAAAGCAGTCCAAAAGGGTGAATTTCATAACAGTGAATTTTCACATCAAGAAAACAGAACAAACTTAAATAAACAACCTAATATTGAACCTCAAACTTCTGGAAAAAATAAGAACAAGTCAAGTCCAAAGCTCATACAAGGGAGGAAATTATAAAGTACAGAGTAGAAATTAATGCAATATAGACTAATAAAATAAGAAAGAATCAATGAATTGAAGAATTGGTTCTTTGAAGAGTAAATAAAATTGATAAACTCTTAGCCAACCTTATCAAAAAAAGAGAAAAAGAGACTCAAATTCGTGCAGTTAGGAACAAAAAGGGTGAAATCACAATAGATCCTACAGAAATCCAGAAGATAATCAATACCTGCTTCAAGAAACTTTATTCTAATAAGGTGGAAAACAGAGAATAAATGAATAGACTCCTAGATACATATGCATTATCAAAACTGAATCAAGAAGATACAAAAATTCTAAATAACCCAGTATCAATTAATGAAACTGAAGTTGTAATTGAAAACTTAGCAACAAAGAAAACCCTAGGTCCTGATGGATTCACTGATGAATTATAAAAGTAATTTAGAGAAGATCTAATGCCATTACACCTCAAACTCTTCAATGAAATTGAGAGGGAAGTAATACTCCCAAATCATTCCTGGATGCAAGTATTACCACAATGCCAAAACAAGAGAAGGATACAACCAAAAATAGAGCTACAGGCCAATTTCTCTAATGAACACAGACATAAAAATCCTCAATATGATACTGTAAAACATAATGAAGCAAGTAATTGAGAAGATCATACACTATGAACAAATAGGATTCATGCCAGGGATGCAGTGATTGTCCAATATTCACAAGCTAAAAAATGTAATACACCATATTAACACATCCAGGTTCAAAAAACCACATGATCATCTCAATAGATGCAGAAAAAAACAATTGAAAAAGTACAACATCCATTCATGGTTAAAACGCTTCATATAATTTTTATGAATGGTTTTATTTCAAACTGATAAAAGCATCTATGACAAACCAACAGCCAATATCGTATCAAATGGTCAAAAACTGAAAGCTTTCCCTCTAAAATTAGGAATAAGGAAAGGATGTCCACTGACACTACTCCTGTTCAATATAGTTCTGGAAGCATTAGCCAGAACAATTAGGTAAGGGAGAAAAATGAAAAGAATATGGGTAGAAAAGGAAGAAGTTAAATTATCATTATTTATAGATGACATGATACTCTACATAGAAGACCCCAAAAATGCCACGAAAAGATTTCTAGATTTAATAATCCAATTCAGTAGTGTAGCAGGATACAAAGTTAATACTGAAAAATCAGTAGCATTCTTGTGCACAAACAACAAACTCACTAAGAGAGAAATTATGAAAACCACACCTTTCATAATAGCATCAAAAAAATGAAGTAACAATCAGTAAAGGAAGTTTAAGACCTCTACATTGAAAACTGCATTACTCTGAAAATGGAAATTGAAAAGAACATCAGAAAATGCAAAGATAGCCTTGTTCTTGGGTATGAAAAACCAACATTGTGAAAATGGTCATAGTCCCAAATTTTAATACAGTTTTAATGCTATTCTGATCAAAATACCGATAGTATACCTCAAAGCATTAGAGAAAACAATGTTAAAATCTATTTGGAAACAGAAAAGACCTATAATAGCAAAAGCAATTCTGGACAGCAAAGCAAGTCAGGAGGCATCACAATCCCTGACTTTAAATCACACTACAAAGCTACTGTGATAAAAACAGCATGATACTGGCAAAGAAAAACCCAGACCTGAGGATCAATGGAAAATATTAAAAGATGCAGAAAGAACTCCAAACATATGTAACCAACTTATCTTTAACAAAGGTGCCCAATACCTTCACTGGAAGAAAGACAGTCTCTTCAATAAATGGTGCTGGAAAAACTGGCTTTCCACATGCCAAAGATTAAAACTAGAACCATATCTTTCACCATGTACTACAATAAAATAAAAATGGATCAAAGATTAGATATTAGAACAGAAGCACTAAACCTGCTGAAAGATAGAATAGGTAGAACCCTTTTACCTACACAGGTGTAGGTAAATCTTTATAAACAAAACACAGACTGCAAGGGAACTATCAGAAAGAATTAACAACTGGAATCTCATTTTATTAAAAAGCTTTTGCACAGCAAATATCAAGAGAGTGAAGAGAAAACCCATTGAGTATGAAAAAAAATTTGCCCTCAGTTCCTCAGGCAAGTGATTAATATGTAGAATATATAAAGATCTAAATAAAATTAGACTTCCCAAATTTAAAGAACAAATCCAAAAGGGTATCTGAAATGAATAGACACTTCTCAGATAAGAAAGGAGAAATGGCAAATAAATACACAAAAAAGTCATTTGAGAGATTCAAATTAAAACAATGCTGAGATTCCATCTCACTCCAGAAAGAATGGCTATTTGATCTCACTACAGAAAGAAATAAACAAATAACAAATGTTGAAGGTGCTGTGGAGGAAAAGGGAACCTTTATCCACTGTTGGTGGGAGAATAAACTGGTACAACCACTGTGGAAATCAATACGGAGACTCAAAAAACTAAAACTAGAGGTTCCATTTTACCCAGCTATTCTCCTTCTTGGTACCTTCCCCAAAGAATTAAAAGCATCATACTGCAGCAATTATGCACACCCATATTTAGAGTGACACAGGTGGTAATAGCTAATTCTTGGAAACAGCTAAAATGCCAATCAATTGATGAATGGATAGAGAAGATGTGGGGGTATTTTATGCAATGGAGTCCTACTCAGCCATAAAGAAGCATAAACTTTAGACATTTCTAGGTAAATGTGTGAACTTTGAGACCATACTCTTAAGTAAAACAAACTGAGTACACATATGTAAATATCACATTGTTACTTTGGTGTGAGAATCCAAAAGTGTAAATAAGGACCAGAACGTATACTAGATGTTATGAAATAGGAAGGAAATTGTCAATTGGGAAAGGGAACTAGGAGAGATGAAAGGGAAAAGAATGAAGGGAGAAGAAAAACATGAAAAAAGGAAAAATGGAAACAAAAGTTCTGTAAATGAGGAGGGGAAGAGGTACTGAAGGGAGAATAAGGGGATGGGAAGAAAAGGAATTGAGATAAGTCATGTACAAGTACAAAGTCCCTATGATGAAAGCAATCGTTACATATATCTAGAAGGTACCAGTAGACATAATTAATGAAAAAATAAATAGGGGTTGGAGAGCTTAGGGAAAGGTCCTAGGTTCAAGCCTCAATATGAGAAGGAGAAGGAAAGGAGAATGAGGAGGAGGAGGAGGAGAAGGAGAACGAGGAGGAGAAGGAGAAGGAGAAGGAGGCAGGGAGAAAGAGAAGCAAAAAGGAAGGAAGGAAATTGAAGGAGGAAAAGCGTTTCTGTTTCATTACATACCCTACTTCACCAACTCAGTCAATAAGCATCTGGGTGAGGATCAAGGAAAGAGAAAGAGTTGTGAAATTATGAGAATCTGCAAGTCCTTGAAAGGAAGACATGAATAAAGTCTCGATGATACAGAGTTGAAAAGTGGACAAAGCACAGGAAGCCTGCCCATGGGTGGCCATTGGGTGTATTTCCTTCCACAAACAGTTGCTAGAAGTGCCTTTCAGTTCTAAAATGTTTTGCACTTATGTATGACCACTTGCTTCTTATAGCAGTGTCTTGGTTACTTCTCTCTTGTTGCTGAGACAAAATACCCAAGGCCCAAAAGGAAGAAAGGAAAGGTTTATTTAGCTTACAGTTTCTGGAGGTTTCAGTCCATATTTGGCTGGCTAAGAGGCAGAGTGGTACATGGCAGAGGGCAAATGTTCATGGCAGCAGAGCACAGCAAAAACAACCAGCAAAAAGGAAGGAATAGCTGGCAAGCAACCTCTTTCTACCTCCCTTACATAGTAAACAGGCTACCCCCAACCAGGGAGTGTGTAGCACTCACATAATCTCCATGCCCTCCTCTTCCACAGGCTCAGCATGTATACAAAGTAAGCACCCTGGCTTCCTGCTGAGTCACTCAGCCAAATCTCTGGACTCTCCAAGTTGACACAATGTATCAACCATGACAAGCAGCAACAGTGGAACCCTTTTTTGTTTTGGTGTCAGTTGGGGGAAATCCAATGCAGCATGTGACTCATGGGATATAATCACAGAGCAACTTTAATTTTACCCCCTCTCTCCTTTTGTAAACCCTCTGTGGGGCTACATGTATCACCCCAGGATGAATGTTCAAGCAGGGCTTGTGATTTTGCTAATCATGTAGTCTTAAACCACAAATGTAATCTCAATTCAGTAAATAAAATGATCATCTCCTTATTCCAAGTTGAAGCTCTCCCATTTCCCCAGCTCAGGGCTGATGTCTATGGAAAACTTGCAGATAGAAAAGCCAGGTGTGATGGCCCCATCCCTTCTCATCAACCACTACTTCTCTTCACCTCTACCTATGTGTCTGCATAATTGATTTAAAATAAATTTTATACAGTGCTAGAGATCAAATACAGGGCCTCCTGTACTAGGAAAATTCTGTACCATTGAGCTATACCCCCAACCCTCAATTGTATTTATCTTTTAGGATTTTAATATTTTTGACTATTTTAGTAAAAACCACAACACAAAATTTACCCTCAACAAATCTTTAAGTGTATAGTACAAAATTATTAACTTAAGCACAAGCTGTACAGAATTTGTTCATTTTGTATGACCAGAACTTTATACCAATTGAACAGCAATTCCCCGTTCGCCTTTCCTCTTCACCTGAGGAAGCCATCATTGTGCTCTCTGTTTGATTATTTGAATTTGATTATTTGAAGTAACCCATAACTACAATCATGAAATATTTATCTTGTAACTAGCTTATTTTACTTAACATAATATTCTTACGGCTCATCTGCATGGCAGCCCTTTTTATAGCTGAATTATATTCCATGGTGTAGACATACCATCTTTCTTTTGTTTATTTTTGACATTTAGATTGTTTCCCCTTCTGGACTACTGTGGATAGTGCTGCAGTGTACATGGGAGTATAAATATCTTTTCAAGATGCTGTTTTCAATTACTTGAGAATTGATGGATCACATGGCATTTCTATGTTTAATTTTTGAGGAATCTCCATACTGTTTTCTATCCCAGCTACATCATCGTACATTTCCACCAACAATGTGCACACATTCCTTTTTCAACATCCTGACCAATACCTGACTCCTTTGTTTGCCTTTGTGTTCTGTTTTCTTTTCCTATTGTTGTTGTTTTTATAACAGTCAGTCCAACAGGTGTGAGATGATGTCTCATTGTGGTTTTGATGTGTCTTTCCCTAATGGTTGATAATATATTTACTTGTATCTGGTGGCCATTGAATCTCTCTCCCCCTTTTCTCTCTCTCCTTTGTCCATTTTTTCAATTAGGACTTTTATCTCGCTACTGAATTGGAGATGTTTCTTGAGTATTTTGGATATTAACTTATGTAGTTGATTTTTAATTGAATTTTTACATAACCGGAAAAAATTATAAAGATGAGTTAACATGTTTCCCATAACTTTTTATCTAACAACATTTTATTAGCAAACTCAGCCATATTTATACATATAAATATATGCAAAGGTACAATGTCCACAAAAGGAATATAATGTGATGTCATGTTAAAATAGTAAATAACCTTGAGCTAGTAGTTCTCACCATGTTTGATAGATGCTGGGTATCCCTGTGTTTCCTCAGGAGTTTACAGTCTTTTTCATCAAGCTTGTCAGTTTGCTGTAGTGTCCACAACATCTCAGGACATACCATCTTTCCATCTTTCAGGATACAGTTTGAGAACCATGGCCCTCGACTTGAGAGAAACTGGTTTTAAAGTGCAGGCAAGAGACATAATTGTATCACATGAAACTCAGGAAGAGAAGGCCACTGAAAAATGCCAACAAATCTACAAAACACAATAGTACAGGTCCCGGCACAGAAAGTTAAAGGGAATTTCACAAAGAAACCCTGATGAGGCCCAGGTTTTAAACTAACAGGTGCAAGTGACAGGAAGTATATGCAGGAGGTGGTACATAATATCAAGGACAAACTTGAGAGGGTGGTTCAGCTGCATAATGGGAGCTCTGAAAAAGATGATCTACTTAGTAAGACAAGTCTGACAAAAAGCACTAAAGATAGCTCAAAGATAATTTAATTTTAGAGCAAGAAATTTACTTTTAGAGCAAGAAACAGGTCAAGGTCAAGGTAAGCACTGTACTGGGGCTGTTATAATATTGATGGAGATAAGAGAGATATAAAAACTTCTGTTTCTATCTCCTTTGTCAAGGAAAATCATGCTCAAATTAAATAGATTCATTTCACAGTAGCATGAAGACATGCCCCAGTCAGAAGGACCTGGGTGTGCTACAGTAACGCCTCCAAAAATCAGGGGTTTAAGCACAATGGTTTAATTCTCACTCACATGAAGTCCCTTGATAGATCCTATTAATTTTCTACCAGTTTTTTCTTCCTACAGTGGCTTAATGTTCCCAGATTACTTTGAACTGGTTGTCTTTGCCATATTAACATATTTTCTATGGAGGGGCAGAGGGACAGGGAGAGCTCGCAAAACTCAAAAACATTTCTGCATAGAAGTGATGCTCTTCACCTCCTCTTAGAACTCTTCTCTTCTCTTTCTTTTGGTTGTGCTAGGAATCAAATCCAGGACCTTGCACATGCAAGGTAAGTGCTCTACCACTGAGCTACATGCTCCCTCTTACATTTAATTGTCCCAAACAAGTCACAGGGTTGACTGACTTTGAGAGTAACCCTTGTGAGTATTTTCAAAGAGAAGGAACCTGTTTATATCAGCAAGCTACACTAATGTCTCACAAAAGTTATCTTGATCTCTCCCTCCTTTCTCAATTCTTCTATAAATCTATATTTCTTCAACTTGGAAGAAGTTTTCAGAATATGTACAAGGAAGACATAATAAAAACAGGTTCGAATTCCACTCTTTACTTCTTAGTGTACAAAAATTCTGGAACATCTGTGTTTTGATGACACCTCCAATCTTCTCTCTGAAAATTAGCATGTCTAGGTGGATATCATAAAGGACATTCCCTGGACCATGCCAGAGAGGGCTCATGGAGGTGGGGGTTGTGTTAGGGTTTAACAACAGACACACAGCCAGCAATGGAGAACTTGTACTTCAGAGCAGACTACCCAGTCTGCTCTGTTCTGTTTCCTAGGGATCATAGGTGCTGTGTCCTGGCTAGAAAAAATAAAAACTTGGCTATGCTGTAGGCTTCCCTAGTAGCAGTCCTATGACTGAGCAGAAAAGTCAGATTTACCATCAGTCCATTTAAAGCTGTAATAAACACTAATAATTCCTTAAGATCACCACTGCTAGTAATTTTAATGGCTATGAATGGTGAATAACATTGGAGTCTCTGCAAATCTCTGTTTCCCTCCTTCCCTCCTCTGATGTTTCACTTATTTCCTGATGCCATATTGTCCCAGGAGCCTCACATAGTCCCAGTTGGACCTAACTTCACACCCTCAAGTGGACAGACTTTGTGAATGTAGATCTGAAAGAATGGATCTTGGGTCTCTTCTTCAGCCGCAGTCCTGAAAGGACCATTATACAACCTCTAGGGATCCTCCAACTGCTATGGCATGCAGATTTATAACTTTAGGTCACTGTCAACATTTTAATTTCTGGCAAAAATTTTGGAATATATCACTGCTGTTTTATCAATAATAAGGATGAAATCTCCAACTGAACTGTTATTTTTTTCCTTAAATGGATTAATTGATTAGTGTAAACAAAATGCAACAGGCAAAAAATGTTGTTTCCACTTTTCTCTAAACTGTCCTTTATGTTGCTGGCTAAACAGTTGGATTGGTCAAAAATCATCCATACCATAACAAAGAATAAAATCCTGTCACTTGTGGTAACCTGGAAAAACAAAAGATGACACGTTAAGTGAACTAAGTCAGGCACAGAAAGACAGGTCCTACACATTCTCCCTCCTATGAGGAGGTTTTTGAAGCCTGCTCTCATAGAAGTAGAGCATATTAATAGTGCTCACTAGAGGGCAGGAAGGGAAGGAAGTAAGACGTTGGATGATGGGTACCGAAATACAGTTAGATTGGAGGCACAAACTCTTACGTTTGATAGCACAGGAGGGTAACTATACCTTACAATTTATTGCATAGCTCCAAATACCTAGAAGAGAGGAGCTTAAAGACTCCCAACACAAAGAAACGTTAATTGCCTAACTTTAATCATTACTTATGGTATACACATTGCATATTATTGCAGTGTATCCTATAAGCATACAAAACTATGTGCCAATGAAAACTTTTAAAAAGAAATGAAAGATTGGCTGTAGCTCTGGGATGATTTAGGACTGGATTATAATTCCAATAGAGCCTGAAGCTGCAGCTCATCTGCCATAGGCTGCTGAGCTTCCAGCTGGCAGCCTGTGACCCTTCGGCAGTCTGGTAGCAGAGTTCTATTTCTGTTACTTCAGTGGAGGATTTGGTGCACACAAGCTGTGATTATGTTTTATAAGCACGGGCTCTAGAAATCAGCACAGATCATCCTCCCCGGTGCCCTGGACCACTCATTCAGAGGAGACACATTTATGGAGCAGAGAATCCTTGGGAAAAATTGGCTCCTTTTTCTATATACACGGCAAGGGTTTAACTTTCCACGGCCAAAAGCCACTAAGAGGAAGAGTGTGTGGGAGTGGTAGCGAGGGGTGTGGTGGAAGCATCTGGAAGAAAATGTTGAAATGAACTGACCTGCAGAGGAAGATGTACATGGAACAAGAATGGAAAGAACGAAAAATTTGTTGCAGAAAAATAATATTCCTGGGACTTCGGGGAACTGCCCAGCTCCAAGTCTCAAACAAGGAAGTCTCTCATTGGGAGATTTTTACATTCAATTCATACAGATTTCAGGCAAATCTCTAGAGGGCAGCAAAGACATACTTTCCTTGAAGAAACTCACAGTCATAAAATGATGCAGGGTACCAGTAGTTTTTGCATACTTTGCCAGTTTTGTTTTTGACTGCTGTCTGGGCTAAAACAGAATGTAGATTATTATTTCAGAGGCACAGAATTTTAGGGCTTGAATGACACTTAGTGTCATCAAATTAATTCAATACTCTGGTTTTATGTACAAAGAAGAGGATGTGAGGGGTTAAATGGTTTTCATCAGGTCATCCAGGTGGACAGTGACAGTTCAGACTACTTCTGTACACACACAAACACACACACACACACACACACACACACACACACACACGCACATTTGGACATCCTGTTTCGCACATTCTGTCAAAGTTTTAGAAACAGCCAATATTTTTACCACCTTGGAATCATTCAGTCATCGTAGAGACATAAGTTCAAATACGTATTCATGGCCCGTGAAAAGGAGCTGATTGGCATCAGTAAGCTTGAAGCTGGCGGTTTCTATGTGCCACAGTTTCACTTGGGCAGAGAGATTTCTCCAAAGAGCGAGATCAACTCCAATTTCCTCAGCCAGCACTTCCAGGCTCTGGACTCTAGGTGGCAACATAGGACCTTGGTTTTGCTTTCTAGGCCTGAGGGCAGTTTGGACAAACTGTTCAGTAATCTGGTTAGAGCAGCTCTTCTGGACCATGGGGTATTAATAGCCTTTTCTCTTAGCTAAGCTCATGGTAAGAGTCTGGATGTTCACTCCACGATACTGTAAGTATTTTCATTATTTAATGTTTTATTTTGCTGAATGTCATGCATTTGGAGGGTCACATCTAGAGAGAGGAGAGCACCTTCACTGATTTTTAAACTTCACAGCATTGCCGTGGGCGTTGCCCTCCTCCCGGGCCGTATCTGCCTCCCCTGCGTTCTCCTCAAGCCGGCCACTCGGGATGAGTGGATGACACTACCTCCCCAAAGCCCCACTCAGCATGCTAATTCCATGGAAGAAAATTTCATCGAGCAGGAAGAACCACCCTGAAAAGGAAGAAATAAAGGCGTTCAGCGGTTGGTTGGTCTGGGAGGTTTGGAACGGAGAGAGCGGCGCTTCGCCCTTCGGTTTCTGGCTCTGTCACATCCATTGAGCAGGGCTTCTCAAGAGATGATCTAATACAAAGACGGCTTGTGCGAATGCAGAATTCAGAATTCAGAATTCAAGGACACACTCTGGACCTACTGGATCCCAGCACAGCCTCTGGGGATGGACCCCGGAAAACCACCTTCTAGGTCTAGATTGCGTCGCAAACCCACTGCAAGGGCACTGTGGATAAAGATCGGCTGATGGCATCATCTCATCTCCCGCTCTGCCTCGGATTTCCTGGCCTTGTGTTGATTTTCACTGCTGTAGGGAGAGTCTTGGTGGAGATAAACACAACCTCCCCATCTCCTATATCCCACAGGGTCATCCCTTCTCTTCCCTTTGACAAAACCTGGCTCCATCTTACCTAGATACCTATAACTGGAAAGGTAATATGGAATGGAAAAAACATGAACTTTGGGGGGGCATTTATGCACTTTTTCTCCATTACCCCACTCTAAATTTTAAAACATATTTCATAATATGCTTATCTATTTTCACTAAGGACACTCAGACTAGATAGGAGAGATTAAAGACCACTTGACCTACCCATCCAGCCTTGCTCCTAAGTGGAACTGAGCTACTTGAGAACATTGTTTTGAATGTTTTCATGATGCAGTGTGAGGTTTTAGGCATCTTTTCAAAAGAGTGTATTGAGGTCCATTCATTCTTTGGAACTGCTGCAGAGCAGTTTTTTCTTTAAAACTACAAATTCTTAAAAAATATTTTCCCATTCATTGCATACTCTAGAAAAAATAATTTTCATGATTGTGTAGTATTCCAGCATACAATTATACTAATTCCAACTTAATAATTTTTGTATATTTAGATTGTTGCCAATTTTTGATAATTATTCTTTAATGAATAGTGGGGTCAGTGATTCCTTAAATTTTCCATTCCCGGTGCCCCCTTACATTGGGACACTAACCTGAAAATTTGATTCTTTCAAAGCAGCTGGTGGAATCAAGGTCATTTTAAAGTTTTCACATTCACTTCAGATGCAAATTGCCTATTTATGAGTGTGGAAAAGCGTTGAATTTTAACTCTTTCAACTTCTTTCAGGTTATGTTCTCCTCACCCAAATAACTGAGACAAAATGAAGGTATCTTTCCAGAACTGTTTACTGTGAGCAGGTAAGCATTTCACAATTAGAAGGGAAGTTTGCAATCAATTTCTTTAATGGAAAAGGTGCTCTTATAGAATTAATCCACGCATGGTTTAGAGGAAGTAAGACTTACTCTTGGCAACTGATTGATTAGAGGGGCTCCTTAAAATCAGAAATATTTGGGTACTCATCGCCTCTGCTGGATGATTGACAGGGGTCTTCAAACTGTCATCCTTCATGGGAGGTACTTGGCATAGGATTGTTGTGATTTTGGAGTCTTCTAAATTAGAATCAATTAAACCTATAAATAGAAGCTGTCATTATTTTTCCGAAAATGATACCCTGACACCTTCCCCTGACTCCTGTGTCATCAGGAATTTACAAACAGACCTGCTGTACCTGGCGGGGACACAGCTAAATACAAATGAGGGGGTACCTGTCACAGGAAGCATGTGTTTTAAGTGAAATACAAACTTGAGTCTGTTTTGCTTTTCTAAAAATACTAGGAGAGCAGATGATGTAACCTTTGCCCTTGGCATTAACCAAATATCTCTGTACTACAACATTTAAAACACTAAACTGGAGGCCTTTACAGGCAAAATGAAGTACAACAGTGACTAATGGTACTTGCAGTTCCAAGTAATATTGAGAAGGAAATGAGTAGTGTCCTTATTTGCCACAGGAAAAAGTAATATGGTTATTCCAAGTATTCAGTGTCTCTACAATGCTCTTTGACTCAGAAGCATTTAGAAAATTTGGGGTGCAATTCAGCTTGAAAGATTTTTGCTGTGCAACATCTGCTATCTGGCTAGAGGGACAGCTACCTTAGCTAAACAGAATCTCCCTCCCTCTCTCTCTCCCCCTCTCTACCTCCCTCCCTCCCCTACCTGCAATTCCCAACCCCATACTCCGGTCACCAGAGGCACCTGGACCAAGGAGGGAGGAAACTGGGACTCTGTAGACACTGAGTTTGTACAGACAATTAGTCATGGCATCTGTGATTCTCCTCGCACCCTCCATAGTGTAAGGAATAGGAATCACTGTCTCCATTTTACTGAGAGGAAAGTGAGGCTCGGAAGTGTGAATAGCTTGCTGGCCACCCAGCAAGACCACAGCAAAGCCAGGATTAGGACACAGGGCTTTTTGAATTCCTCATTACTCCTCTTTCTATTTAACCACCAACCCCCTCCGCTTGTTTTAATAGTTAGGGCCAAAAGCTTTCTTGCTTGCTTTCTAGTAAAAAAAGCTTCCTTCATTTGTTTTTTAACCACAAGTCAAAACCTACCCTTTGGCTGTCTCCTGAGAAGAACTTTGTTGGCAGTCATTCACTTCTGACTCCACAGGGTGATAAGGCGCTGGGTCGAAGGGAATTTGTGCTGGGAGTCCAAGGGTTAAAGGTCATCCCTCTCTCCAGCCCCTGCTCTTCCTTTGCAGGATGTCAGGCAGCCTCTCAACCACTGATCAATCAATCCCTGACCACCGCTGCCTACCAAGCCGGGGGCTGATTCTGTCAAGACAGGAATCTTCCTTCCCAACCCATCTGCCCTCTCCCACACCTCTGTGCCTTTCTTTATCAAGTTTGCTTCTTTTGTATGCCCTATTCCTTACAGTTTCCCAAATTCTAAACTCAGGAATTAGTCGTTAACTTTCTGCAAATGTACAACTTTTCAAGAATTCGAATTCAGCACCTTGTGCCACGAGGTCAGTTACTTATGAAATGTGGAATTTTATGCATGTAAGATAAATAGTAGATGATCCAATGGATAAAAGCCAGGAGGAAATTCAGAGTTCATCTGACTTCATCAATTCATGTTTTCAAATAAAGAGACACAGGCAAAAATAGGTTAAATGAATCTCTTTGGCTGTATAATTACCAACATAAATATTATTAACCAGTCTGATGACACCCAATGTAATTTTTCTCCTCTCCCAGGGATCTCCTTTATGTACTTATTATTACTCTTTTTATGATATTTCTTTAATAATATTAATCTATAAATCTTAGATAATATTTTTATTTAAGAAATTGCATATTATCTCTCAGCTTTATTCATTTGTAGTAATATTTTATATCTTATATAGTATTTTAAGACTTGATTTTTCCTAA
Organism: Dinomys branickii; assembly: GCA_004027595.1. Classification (NCBI taxonomy): domain Eukaryota; kingdom Metazoa; phylum Chordata; class Mammalia; order Rodentia; family Dinomyidae; genus Dinomys; species Dinomys branickii. The sequence goes on along the minus strand of PVLD010016557.1, from coordinate 30,998 downwards.
ATAGTAAAGTACTATGTACTTAATATGTAAAATCTGGAAAGTAAAGGAATTTCTAAAGAAGTATAGGAATCTGTAAAGAAGTCTTTATAGAAATCTATATAGTAGCCTACATAGGAATCTATAAAGAAATTGTTGTATATATATATATATTTATATATGCATATTTCACCAATTAGAGATAACCACCATTAACATTTTAGCATATTTCCTTCTCTTATGTACTTTTTACATTGTTGAAATAATGCTGTTTACATAATTTTATATTCTAGGGTTTTGTTTTGTTGCCATATTTCAAGATTTTACTGTGTCATTACAATTTCTCTGCCCACGTGATATAAATAGCTACATGTAGTCATTTATTTGATTCTAACATAGTTATCTTAATTGTGCGTTAATCCTGGTTTAAGTTGCTTCTATTTTTAAGCAACATTGCAGTGATATGTACACATGTGTTTCTGTACGGTTCTGATTTTTCTTAGCAAAAAAATCCCTCGAAGTGAATGGGTCAAAAGCTATTCACATTTTTAAGGCTATTGTAACATTTTCCCCAAATGCTTTCCTGGAAAATGTCAATTGACACACCTACCAAGAGCCTTCACAGTGCTTCTTGGGTTGTTTTTGAAACTACCTAAGTTGAACTGGTTGTTTTGAATTCATTCAGTCAAACACAATTCCTAAATTAAAATTTCAAACACACTTCAAATCCCCTCTTTCCTGTGTTTGTTTAGATTTCTGGTGCTCTATACAGCCCCTTACTATATCCTTTACCATTGCACCACAAAGGTAAGTGTTATGGTTGATACATTGTGTCAACTTGGGGAATCTAGAGGTTTAGCTGAGTGACTTAGGAGGAAGCTGGGGTGCTTACTTCCTAAACATCCTGAGCCTGTGGAAGAGGACATGGAGATTGTGCGAGAGCTACACGCCCCCTGGGTGGAGGTAAGCTGTTTACAATGTAGGGGAGAAAAGCAGGCTGCTTGCAGCCATTCCTCCCTTTTGCTTGCGGTATTTGCTGTGCTCTGCTGCCGTGAACAGTTTGCCCTCTGCCATGTGCCATTCTGCTTCAGAACCAGCCAAGTAAGGACTGAAACCTCCACAAACTGTAAGCTAAATAAACCTTTACTTCCTTCATTTTGGGTGTTGGGTATTTTGTCTCAGCAATGAGAGAAAAGTAACCAAGACAGTAAGTCAAATGGATGGATAGACAGGATGTTGTGGACACCAGACCTGGCACACTGAGCTGGCTCCCTATAGGCACAGGCAGCTTTTGAAGAGACAACGTTTATGCTGTTTCCTCAGAAGTAAATAGTATGTCAGGTAGAAGACCTGAGGTAACAAAGGTCTACATGGAGGATATCTTGAAGCAAACTATCTTGGGTAGCTTCTTAGACATATGATTGTGGAAAAGCTACTCCAGCTCTCTAACCTCAGATTCCTATAAAAAATACTAATATACTCTGATTCAAAGGGTTGTGAAGACCAATTGAGGAAATTCAGGTAAAGAGCTTAGGGAACTGCTTGGAACATCGTAAGAGCTCCAAAGATGTTAGACAACATCATTACCACCATCACTGTCACAGCTGAAACACTGAGCTTAAATAAGGAAGTTATGGGAGGTAGTGATTGGCAAGAGCCAAAGTCAGTTCGTGAAGACCCTATATAATGTACTTCACCTTGCCATATGTAAGTCCCTCAGAAGTATATTTGGAGTTAACTGGCTAAGCAGAAGGCTGAACTGATAATCTCCTCAAATTCCTTCCAGCTCTGAGACATGATTCCCACTTGAGAACAAACAAACTCAGTTTCGATCTTGGGCACACAGTCTTAACACAACTCCTTCCACTTGGCTTTGTGTCAATAACCAAAGCGAGATACTTTCTCTGACCTTTGGAATTTCTAATGATCAACAGTCAGCCAGTAGGAATAATACTTTAATAATTTAATTCTTTAATATTTAGTTAGGGAAAAAAATCTCAGTTCAGGGAAGTATATAAAAAAAAGACCTCCAGGCAACAAATAAAATGAAAACTGATCTAAAAAGGACCTTGGGAATTTGTACCCATTGGAGACCTGGGTTTTATTGGAAGGGATGTAAAACCAGATGGGACTGATATTGTCCAAAGAGCAGATATTTTCCGTATTTTTTGCCACCTTTCTCTTGAAACTTCAAATAAAACAGGAGGAAGAGAACTACAGTTTAGCTGCTGGTATCAACAGACAGTCCCAACTTCCCCATTTAGGTGCCTCTCTCACTAACTGGTTGGCACAGAAGTCAACTGAGCTACTGTTCCATCCCCATTCTTGTCTCTCTACCTCAGTCTTTCTTTACTTTCCTTCAAATTCCTCAGCTAGGCTCAACTTCCATGAAGGCAAATGTGTCTCTCAAGACAAGTTGAAAGGTAAGAGAAATCCATCTTAGTCTGCACCGGTGGTGTGGCTTCTTTCTTTCACAAAAGTTTCCTGTTCAGATAACAAATTATTTGCAAACCTACAAGCATGTGAATATTAAATATTTAACTCCACAAAGGCAGTGAGTGGGACATATTTTATTTTTGAGTCTTTACATGATGGCACCAATATGCATCTGATAATGTATACTTAACAGTTTAATCACAGATGATGATCCTACCCCTGTAAAGTCTCAGGAACCTGAAACTCAGTTTTTACATGTATAAAATACAGATAATAATAACTGATTTATAGGACTGAAAACCAAACAAGGTGTTATTTCATGTTCTGGAAATTACAAGACATCATACAAATGTCATTTCCTAAAACTTTATACTGCAATTGTCATGTAGTAAGCATGCCATAAATGCTTGATAATTGAATAGATGAAGAAACTAGCAACAACAAATTAGCATTACTTCTTGGCCTTTGAGCTAAGATCAAGTGTAGTAACAAATTAGCAGCCCTCAGTAGGAAAATAATGGATTCTCTTAAGCTTAGAATGCTATAATGAGTGGCCAAACTTTCATCTATCTATAGATGAGATAGAAAAATACATCTTTTTTAAGGGCTTGTTACAAAGACTAGAAAAGCAATAATTGAAAAACATTAAGGCAAGTAGTAAATGCAGCTGAAGCATGGCTCAAGGTGACCCAGGTGACAGTCTCCACAAGCCAACCCTTTCTGTAACCTGAGGACTGACGGGAGGAAAGGAGCAGGACCTGCTCTACCTGGTGTTCTGATGAAGGTCATAAACCTTAGGCAGTGCTGAGCCAGGATGCTGATTCAAGTTGGATTTCTTGATTCTTCTTTCATTTGGGATAGTAAGGCCCAAGGAAGTTCATTGTTGTACCAGTGTGAAAATTCCTCTGCCTGGCACAGTTCTGTAACTTAACTGGTCTCTCCTTAATAGGTGTCACAAAATACTAATTTGTGTTTCTTTCTCCTAAATGAAAGAGAAAAGAGCAATCAGAAAACAAAGCACTGAAGTGAGTTCGTTTATAGAATATATGATCTTTGGAATTGCAGAAGTCTGAATTCTGCATCAGATTAGATTTTTAATAAAGAGAGAGAACCTGACAAAGGCAGGAATCTTAGCAGCACTAAATATCAATTCTGCATATTTTTCCTAACACTGGAATTGGTCATAAAATAGTCATTTTGGCATTTTGTGGCATCTGAGTCTCATGTAACTCATAAAAGCTATAGTACCTTTCATTGGATATGATGTTGGGTGTGAGCAAAGCATGTTTTTGCTTTAGGAGCAAAAATTTTTAACTAGGAAACAAGACTCATCGAGCTTCTCAGTGATTGAATTTTCCATTTGTTTATGCTCATCAGACATGGCCCTCCCTGAATGCCAGGTGCTGGGGTTGGATGACATCATGGAGCTCTATGGGCACTGTCAGTGATACAATGATACTGAGAGAGGAAGACTGCTGTGAGCAGTGAGCTTGCTGAGTAGCTAGACTGACAGTACACTTACATAAGAAGCCAGTCCACATCAAGACATGGAAATGACAACCATTCAACCACTCTCAGAAAACTAGTGAGAAACGAAGAAGTGACATAATAAAAGTAGAGAAATCCAGAGACGCTGAGAGTGGATGCAATACTTTGGGGCCATGATAGTTGCTTGAAATTTTCAGTACTTCTTTCCAACTTGAACAGTAGGTATCAGATACCTCCTAGCATGAGATAGGCCCCTAACCTTCCACTGTATCTAAGTACATAATTCAAATTTCTGGTCTTATTTATAGAAATTTATAAACAACTCTGGTGTCTGTGCTCAGATTCTTTTCTGAGCCACTGTAGTGCCCTTACTTCTTTCATCTGATTTTCAGGAGGAATCATTAATAAATGTCTTTGAGGAAATGAATTTTGCTCCTTCATGATCAATACAGGTTTGTAAGTTCTTAGCCTAGTCATGTGGGCAATGTGCCTCGTAAGCACCAGAAGACACTTAGTAGAGGTGAAGTAACATGACAAAAAACAGCAGAACTGAAGCAGCACAGAAAATATTTCTGGACAGGCCTGGGAGTATGAGATGTCCAAGGATGTGACAGCACACAACCAGGAACCATGTGGCCTTTTCCAAATCTATGGACTTCAGACTCTATCAAAGTTTCAGTATTTTCAACTATAAAGTAAGAATTTCATAAAACATAAGGTACCTTTTATAAACTGTTCATCGAGGTGATTGGTATTCAGTCATTTCTTTTCTACAGTAGTGGAAAGAATGATATAAAAGGGCAATGGCTGACTCCTGGCCTCAGTGCACAGCTGCAGTGAGAGCTTTAGTCCACCTGAAGAGACTGGTCCACAGTCAGTAGCATGCAAAGAGCAGTGAGATCGATGGGGAGAAGCATCAGTATCAAGGAAAAATCATGAAGTTTTGCTTGTACAAACAATGAAAAAATGAAATGTTTTTGTTAAATAGTCTGGTTAAAAGGGAATTCTTCTATAGGCCAATCTCCCTGATGAACACAGATGCAAAAATCCTTGGTAAAGTACTAACAAACAGAATGGAGAAAATCATCAAGAAGTTTATACACCATGACCAAATGGGATTCATCCCAGGAAGGCAAGGATGGTTCAATATATACCAATTAATAAACACCATATAAACAGAGCCAAAGACAAAAATCACACGATCATCTCAATAGATGCAGAAAAAGCTTTCATAAAGTCCAACACTCATTCTTGATATCAATAATCCTACAGAAAATTGGAATACATGGTCTTTACCTCAATCTGATAAAAGCCATCTACAACAAACCAACAGCCAACATCACACTAAATGGACAAAAACTGAAAGCTTTCACACTAAAATCAGGAACAAAGCAAGGATGTCCATTATCACTACTCCTATTCAATATAGTTCTGGAAATATTAGCCAGAGCCATTAGACTGAGAGAAGATTAAAGGAATACAATAGGAAAGGAAGAAGTGAAAGTAACATTATTCACAGATGACAGAATACTCTACATACAAGACTACAAAATTCCACCAAAAAATTCTAGATTTAATAACCAAATTCAGTAGAATAGTGGTACAGAATGTTAACACTTGAAAAACAAAAGCATTCCTGTACTCAAACAACAAATTCACTGAGAGAGACATCAGGGAAACCATACCATTCACAATGGCATCCAAAACATTAAATACTTAAGAATCAATCTAACAAAAGAAGTACAAGAACTATATACTGAAAATTACAGTACTCTGAAAAGAAAGGCTGAAGAGGATATTAGAAAATGAAAAAATATCCATTACTCATGGATAAGAAGAACCAACATTATGAAAATGGCCACACTCCCAGAACTTTTATACAGATTTAATGCAATCTCAATCAAAATACCATTAGTATATTATACAGATCTAGAGAAAACAGTCCTAAAATTCATCTGGAACCAGAAGAGACCTAGAATAGCAAAGGCAATCCTGGACAACAAAGGCAAGGCAGGAGGCATTGTAATCCCTGACTTGAAATTATACTATAAAACTGTGATAAAATTAGCATAGTACTGGCCAAAAATAAAACTAGACATAAGGATCAATGGAACAGCTTAGAAGATGAATACACAATTACAAAAATGCTCACCCACCTTATCTTTGACAAAGGGGCCAAGCATGTTCACTGGAAGAAACATAGCTGCTTTAATAAGTGGTGCTGGAAAAACTGGTTTTCCACATGCCAAAGACTAAAACTAGACCCATGTCTACCATCATGCACTAAACTAAGTCACATGGATTAAAGATCTAAATATTAAAACAGAAACACTAAGTCTACTGGGAGAGAAAGTAGGTAGAAATCTTGAAGACATAGGGGTAGGCAGAGAGTTCATGAACAAAAACCAAACCACATGGGAAGTAACTTCAAAAGATCAACAACTGGGATCTCATCTTATTAAAAAATTTTTGCACATCAAAAGAAATCACCAATAGAGTGAAAGCAAAACCCACAAATTGGGAAAAAATTTAGCAAACTGTCCATCAGACAAATGACTTCTGTCTAGAACACGTAAAGAATTAAAAAATAAGACCCCTAAAATTCAAAGACCCAATCCAAAAATGGGCATCTGAGATGAATACACACTTCTCAGATGGAGAAATACAAACAATAAATAAATATATGAAGTAATGTTCAACATCATTGATCACTGGAGAAATTAAAACAACACAGATTCCATCTCACCCCAGAAAGTATGGCTCCATCAGAAGATCAAATAATAAATGCTGGCACTGGCAGGGCTATGGGGAAAAATGAACCCTTCCTCACTTTGGGTGGGAGTATAGACTGGTACAACCACCATGGAAATCATTGTAGAGATTCCTCAAGAAACTAGGATTAGAGATCCCATTAGACTCAGCCATTCCCCTTCTGGATATTTTCCCAGAAGAATTAAAATTATCATACAATATATGTGCACTCATGTTTATAGCAGCACAATTTGTAATAGCTAAATCTTGGAAACAACCCAAACACTCATCAATAGAGGAATGGATAAAAAAGTTACTTTTTATAAAATGGAGTAATACTCTTCTCTAAAGAAAGATAAACTCAAGGCTTTGAGAGGTAAATGGATGCAACTACAGCCCATACTCATAAGTGAAATAAATCAGACTCACATGTGTAAACATTGTATTGTCTCCCTACTGTAAGAAACTGAAAGAGTGAATAAGATCCAAAAGGTACAGTGGATATTGTGAAAGGGAAAGAAACTGCTCAAAAGGAAAGAACAAGTGGGATGGGGGAAATGAGAAAAGAAGGAAGGAATATACAAGATAGCTGAGATAATTGTACTATTATTTCTATTAGTTCACTAAAAGGAATAGTTAGTGTTTATATTGCTTGATCAATCTTACATGCCTTTATCTGGTAATCTGAGCAACTACTTTGAAGATAACAAATGAAATATGATAACCACTATTAATTTCCTATCATCTTGTTTTGAAATTCTGTATCATTTTATTGTTTTTTTATTCTCTTTAAAATGAATTTTTTTGTCTTTTTGAGACACAGTCTCTCTATGCAGTTCAGGCTGACCATGAGCTCACTTTGTACTCCAGGATGACCTCAAACTTGCAATGATTCTCCTGCCTCAGTCTTCCAAGTGCTGGGATTACAGGTGTGCACAACAATACCGGGCAATAGAAATTTTTTAAAATGGAGTTCTTATCACATTGTTCTCACCTGGTGGGAAAAGAATAAGTATTTCTTGAATATGCCATACAATAATATGATATATAACACATGTAAATTCTCACTTTCTCAGTGCTACATCATAGTAGTCTGTCTCTAAAGCTAAAACTGTGCAGTATGCAAATTACTCTTGGAAGAAAGGTAATTCAGATACATCCTTTACTCAAAACATTATTTTATATGTCAGTTCTCACTAGGTGTAGTGTGTTGAATTGAGTCCCCCCAAAATATTCCATTCCTTACCTGCGAAGTAAGTAGGGTTCACTACAATTTGGTCTAGAATATTCCCTAAGGACCATGTGGTGAAGGCTTGGTTTCCAGGAAGGTGCTATTGGGAGGCAGTGGTAGTGGTCACCTTTAAAAGGTGGTGCCTAGGCCTTTAGGTCATAGAGACAGGACATTGAAAGTAGGGCTGCGATCCCTTCCTTTTCTCTCTCTGTGCCTCTCAGTCATTAGATGAGCAGCTTGTCACTGCCATATGCTTGTGCCATGCCATGCTGCCACTCTGCAGGTCTCAAAGCAATGCAGCCAACTGATCATGGACTGAGTTCTCTGAAACTATGGGCCAGAACAAGCACTTTCTTTTCATAAAGACAAGACCTGCTTATCCCAAGTATTTTGTTATTGTAACAGAAAGCATCAACACAGGTCTTTGCAGGTGTAATTAGTTAAGATGAAATCATACAGATGAAGGTCATCCCTAAATCCAATGACTAGTATTCATGTAAGAAGAGGAAATACCACACAGACACACAGAGGAGGCCATGTGACAATCACGACAGAGATTGTAATGATGCAGCTACATACCAACGACTGCCAACAAGCACCAGGATTAGGAAGAGAAACAAGAGTCTTTCCTAGAGCTCTGACGGTGCATAATCTTGTTGACATCTTGACTTTAGACTTCAAGCCTTAGCACTGTAAAAGAATCTATTTCTGTTATTTTAAAACGCAGAATTTGTGATCATTGGTTATGACAGCCCAAGGAAACTAGTATAACAGGTAACACCTGAGTGGAAAATTTTAAGTTTACGGTTCATTACTTTGTTTCTATAAAAATAGAATGGTTATATTTTACAGGAAAGATGTTCCTTAGTACACTTGGAAGTATACTTTTATTTAATAATCTTACATTTAAAATGATATATTATTGAAAATTTTGCAAACCTCAAATTTAGAATATAAAACATTATGTTAATGAGTGCAAAATAATTCACCATTAAGCACAGTCAGTGAAAACAGTTAAAGGGGCAATTCAATATTTTTGCATAGAAAACTTACAGGATAAAACTAGCAGTATAGAATGATCTCTTTTATTACCACTTCCCATTCAGCCACCTTTACTTGAAAGCTTTTGCTGGTTTCTTTTTAAGTTAGCAATTATTTGGACCGGCTAGAATTACCAAAATTATACATCATTTCAAACAAAATGCCCTTTTTTCTGTACCCTAGAAACTTAGCATGAAACTCTAAGCATGAGAAAGTTTGGGATGCCATTTATTTACAGTCTTTATCAAGCAAATAATATTCATATTTTGAATTATGCAAATAAGCATTTACATGATAAATCGTAATTGCTCTCAGACAGCTGTTTATAATTGGGTAAATGAGACACACTTTTAAATTGTCTAAATACACACTTACCCATGTTTACATATTTATACACTAGACTGTAACTATCCTGAATCAGCTGTTATCATCTATTGTTTCTTCCACAGGGCAAGGGGAAAGAACTTTTGGGTACAAACAGCAAAATCCCATTGAATTTGCTTTGAGATCAGAAGGATTACCATTTCTTTCACAGTGTGACCTCTCTCAGTGTACACCCTGCCTGGGACATTCCACAATACTTCAAGCAGGAAATGCTTTCATATCCATTTGGTTGGGTGGGAAATTAATCTGCACTCATAATCTTATCTAATTAGATACACTATGGCAATGAAGACAAACAACTCTTTCTAGTAAAACACATTTTACACCAAATCCATTTCTCTCATATTTAGCAATTTATTGTTATGCCAATCGAAAAAAATTAAGAAGTGTCTCTCAGAAGAAACACAGTCTTGGAGAGGCTTACAGTCTAATGAGGAAGGTGGAATTAGCACATTTGAAATGTTCAGGAAGCAATTAAGAGGAAAATCATTTGGATGGTGAGAGCTAAAAGAACTTAGAAAATAAAAAAAACGGTAGTTTGTGTGGCCTTGGTTTTGACGACAGACTCTAGGAGCTGACTCCCTTCTGCGTGCTAATGGGGACTCTCCAGGCCCTGGAGGGCAGGTGCCAGTGAAAAGTGTAGAAACACTTTCCCCACTACATTCACACAAGGTCCTGGGGAAACCCAAGGGACTGATATTAGTAACACAGCCTTCGTGTGAAGCACTGCTCTCTTTCCTTGATATTTTTTTCCTGGTAGGCAGAGCATCCTACTTTTCAGTTTTAATTTTTTCATCTTAACACATTTCCCTTAATGCATTTGCTAAGGTAATCAAAATTTGGCTGGTTCTGTCCTTTCCAGGTAAAGGCCTTTGCTTTTCATTTATTTGACTCCATTCTTATGTGGTGTTTCATATGTGCTAAAGAGAGGACTTCTACTACAAGGTGTTCTGGCTGAATTGAGAGGATTCAAATGCTACTTCAGGCTTCGTGCACTAGAAAGAATAAGTCCTGAAGCATAGACTTCTGGGGGAAAAAAACCCTGAAGGAGTTACAGAGCTATACCCAAAAATGAAACATTGGGCTTTAGGAGCCTCTCACCTTTCATTAAGCACAGTGAGAGCCCATGCATTGCTAGCAGATTTGAGACCCAGAGAAACACATAGGTCTGAGGCCAAAAATCTGAACCTGGAGGGTCTGGGTAATGCCACTGCATTCAAGGAAATCTCTTCTATATGCAGCTTTTCTTACTCTGTTAAGAGAAGAAAGCTTTCAAGACAAGTAATACAGGTAGAGTAGAAGTAGAAAGAATCATAGATTAGGGAAATTTGGGCTCCAACTTGGGCTCTGAAATACCAGGCAAGACACCCAGCCTCTTTCTGTGCTTCAGTTTCTCCTTCTGAAAAAGAAGGTATGAACTGGATAAAGTTTCTTCAGTTCTGTGACCAATGATCTTAAATTTTCAAAGCACAGTTCCCAGCTGGTTACATGGAGTAAAACTTAGTTTCTCTGTATGTATGCTACCTCCACACAATCCATTGGTAAAACAACAAATCTTGCCACAATTAATTGAGTTTTAGGAAATGTGAGCAAATACCATGCCTGCACTTTACACAACATATCTCATTAATCCTCACAACACCCGTATAAATTTCTATGTTATATGTGAAGAAACTGGCTTGATGACGTTTAATAACTTGACTGAGGTCATTCAGATGTTATTGAGACAGCCAGACTTTAAACGGGATCTCCTTCTGTCTGTGTGATCCCAAGATGTACTGCATGTTGGAAGTTAAAATCAGGTTAGCTATTCTGGACTATTCCTTATGCTTGACTAGCCTCAGTACTAGCTCTGCAGTACCTGGTGCTCCTGAATTGCTTACCGTATAGTTGTGGTTCACAATTTTCTCATTCGGCTCCAGGAGGGACCTGCATGCTACTGATAATAAAGCTATGTGGGTGGGCAGCTCTGTGGTGGGGGTAGAGGGAGGAGGTTGTATATTTGTGTAATTCAATTGACTCTCATCTAGTTAGTGCTTAGTCATTCTCATTAACAGCCTCAGGATTCACTGGGAAGGTGACAGCTGGCCACAGCAGCCAGAGAGCTCAGGCCTATTGATATTTTGGTTGTACTTGGAAGAAGAAAATAGACTGTGGATACAACATAGCATAGAGCAGAAATAAGACAATTCTACACTCCTGTCTTTGGGTGGCTGGCCGGTCCCCAGACTCCAGGTCTCTCTCTGTCTCCAGAATTGACTCAGTCACCTTGGGTGGTCGCTCCCAAGCCCATTGTGCACGTGCAGCTTTCTGCCTATTGACATTAGGGGATGTGCCCCCACCTTCCCTTTGTTTCACCCTCGATTTAAGACACATTTGTTCTCACTGGCTCTTCACCGATTTTCAATCTATGTTCATTGCTAGGGAGATTTAACTTTTTAAAACAGCAACTTCTAAAAGGTTTCTGTGCCGCCCAATTAGCATTGTGAAAGACTAAGCTGTTTGGAAACAAATACAACTTTAACCACATGAAATCACACTCTGCTGGCCCCTGAGATGCTTTGAAAAATCACTACAGGATCCCCAGATATTAGCCTTTGTTCACTACATGGCATTTTAAAATGTGCAGGGCTTCAGATGCCTTAATTGGTATCTGAACAAAACCACCAGCCCTTCCTCCCCTCTCCTTTCTGGGGGCTGCGAGTCCAGAGGTGATAAAACTGACTCCGTGCGACTCACCTTCCCTTCATCACCTTCCAGCTTGTAAAAGCCTGGGTTGGCTGGTGATGGGTATTGAACAAGCTGAGACAAGCACTTACTCTCTCACTTTCTCCTCCTCTTTCCACCCCTCCCTTCTCTCAGGCACTTCCACCTCCGTTCACACTGCAGACTACCTGGATGCAGTTAGCAACACTTCAGGTCAGTCACCCTCATCCCATCCCAAGCAGCCCCTTAGTTCTTCGGATCAATCAGCTGACAGAAGAGTCAGGATCTCACCCTGACTTCTCAAGGGCCTCAGTAACCAAAAAATCCCAATAACAAAAAAGCAGAGTGTGATTCATGAGACAAGATTGTCACATATTTTCCTAAGTGGTTCTATAAAATAAATTATCAAAATGATGACTCATGGAACCTGGGAGGGTTTATATTTATTCTGACTATAGAAAAGCCAGAAGATTAAATTTACGAGGAAGGACATGCCAATGAAACTGAATGACTTCTTCCTTTCTGGCATCTAATCTTTCACAAAGTTCTTCATGAGATTATGTTAATAACATATAAAATAAAATATATGACTTCAGGCACATATACTACATTTTTAAATTTCTTCCTCTAAATTTGTCTTACTGTTTAATCTGTTTGCTTGGACAGAAAAATCTCTTTCCCTGCCACTCAGGGGTATAAAGTGAACTTATTAAAAGAAAGATTTGGTTCTAATCACTCACTCCACTACATCCCACTGATTCAAACAGTCACAACAGCAGCACAAAGCAAACAGAATTCTTGGTACATGGGCATTTTGCTGTAGTTTTGTATATCTCAAGAAGTCTCAGCTGATAAAGACAGAATTTAAAGAGAATAGTTTTCAAAGCACAACTACTTATGTCAGTTACCAAGTAAACTGCCTTACAATGCTAAAGCTAAAGATAGTTTACTGTTAACCTATGTTTTCTTAACTCTCTAAAAATCATATGAGTTCTTCCAGAATCACCAACCCCAAAACTGGAAATGACTAAGATAAGAGAAGGCTGCTCTTCAGCATGGAGGGTGAAAAAACAAAAACAGACAACAAACTCTTCTGGGCTAAACAAAATGTAATGGAGTAAGTCTTTAGAGATATCTTTCCTATACTGTCTAATGACACTACGTAACTAAACATGATGTTCAAGATGATCAACAGTACGGTCTCATTTGTCTTTTCTATGTAATCAAACTGCAGATATTTTGTAGTATTTACTTTTTTTTTTTTTTTTTTTTCCGGGACCAGGGATCAAACTCAGGGCCCTAGTGCTCAGCGGCAAGCACTTAGCCCACTGAGCTGTACCTCCAGCCCTGTAGTATTTACTTTAAAATATAAAAAGGAAGTTTTTATTTTGTTTTTAAGTAGCCAAACTCAAAAAAGTCCCCTACAATCCAGTGTGCAACCACCTCTTTCTCACCTGACAAACCACTCAAATGTGCTCATACTTCAGGGACTGAGAAAAAAACTTGGGTTTTGGTTATATGCCCAAAATGTGTGTATTCGGATGCCTCAGTCACCCAGGAATACAGCGAGTTTGAGTGAATGACTTGATGTGAGGAGCTGGAATTACAGATGAGCAACGGAAATACACTGCTCACATGCATGAGTCAGACATAGATGGCCATCACGGTTAGTTTGTGTGGACCATGGGTGCAGGGAAGCTGTAAACAAGCTTGCTGGAAACCCTGAGGGAATACCCCTAGGTTGGTTATAAATTAAATGGTAGCTGGATAAGCAGGTGGAATCAAATATACAATGAAAGTTTTGTGAAGCACTCTCATTTCTTCAGGTTTTTGTGACAAAGCAAGATTATATGTTTTAAGGATAAGCCAATGAGTTTACCATGGAGCTCAGAATATAAAATAAATGCTCAGAAGAAACTGTGGAGCTTTATTTTGCCTCACTTAGTGAAAGGTCATACCCAACATATGTTAAAGAAGAATTTCTTATTTTAAAGAAAATAGAGGCATCATTTAAAAATCTTCTATAAAAAGTACAGTGTTAGTATACATAAATTACATTAAATACACTGCACACATATTTTTGCATCCTTAGATAATAATAAGACTTCTTAATTGTTTCCTAACTTTAAAAAGTCCAATGTAATAGTATTTAGAGTTAAGGCAAGACAAATAGAACAATAAATTTCTCAAGAAGTTCTAAACACCCTTCTTCATACACTGTCATTGAAATAAAGCGAAACCTGAAATGCCCAGTGTTGAGCTTTGTCATTTGTATATTTGCCTGATAGCTCCAGAGGTAGTTTCCATGGTAAACTCCCTGTGCACACGAAGCAGGGTGAGAGGAATGTCTCCTTCCAGTGAGGAACTTTTCACTGACAGTGATAAAGGCCAAGAACCTCCTTCACACAAATGATTGAAAAACAGAACACGAAGGACATTTTTATTTTGTTTTGTTTCCTTTGTGTGGTATGTGACTTCAGTGCAAATACCCATTTAATCAAGAATACAAAGACAGCCACCTTTGCTGGCTAAGGGATTTCCAGAGGCTGCAGTAAACAGATACAGCTCTTTTATTTTTTGCTGTGGGGAAATTCCTGCAGGTTGTCATTTCTCTGCTTCTGTTGTACATGTTTTCTTCTCCCTGTAAGAGGGGAGAAGATTTTTCCCAAAGGAAAATTTAAGAGTACACAAAATAATAAAACTGGAAGAACTTTAAATGGGAAGGTTCAGTGTCATTGGTTTTTAGAAATACTAAGACTTTAGAAAAATATATGAAACTCACTCTCAACAGATTTGAGTTCCTAAAATCAGATTCTTCCCGCAGCTCTAACCTGTCCCAACCCTTTCCCCCTTTTATTTTTTCATCCCATCTTTCTTCCTAATACTTTTGATCACAAACACTTGCTTTCTCTTCTTAGCACCTCTTTGTCCTCCCAATTAATTTCTTCAATTCTAGGGGCGTCACAGTCTATTTGCCTTTGAGGCTCCCCTTAAGCTTTGCCTCTTCTAGATAATCTATCCTGACTCAGGATGGCAGATGAAGTGTGAGCACACACTGAAAACGTTCTCAAATGTGTAAAATATAACGTGATGCTTTTATCACTATTATTATCATCACCAATAAGAAAATTGAATATTTGATTCTCCAGTTCTTTAAAGGCTAACTTCAGGGCTGGGGATGTGGCTCAGTATTAGCACACCTGCCTAGCTTGCATGAGGCTCTGGGTGCAAACTCCAGTACCACAAAAAAATGAAAAACATTTCTCCAGAATACTTGGTTTATCTTTTTTTTTTTTTTTTTTTTTTTTTGCGGTACCGGGATCAAACTCAGGACCTTGCTCTTGCCAGGCAGGCACTTATTCCACTGAGCTATATCCCCAGCCCCAACCAGAATACTTGGTTTAGTATGTAGTTTCAGTTGCTGCACAATGAGATGGAAATAATATTTCATTTTAATGAGGGGCAATCCATTTCCTAAGTTGATCTCAAAATAAAGTAAATATAATTTTCAAGAGGCTGCATTATAATGTATGTGTAATTTAAGAAAAAAACAACCATCTTGAAGTGAAGTCCTTGTGGTCATATGTAAGCACACATTATAAGCAGGGCTGTCTGAGATACTGGGGCGGTGTGAGCAGCAGGTGCTTCTGGGGTCAGTCTGCCTCTTAGTGTCTCTGTGGAACAGTAAGTGTAATGCAGGCTGGAGTTCTACCACTGAGTTGCATCTCCAGCCCTAGACCATTACTATGTAGACGTCAATAAGGATTCTTTGTTTTAGAAACTGTCTTTACCTCAGTCAAGTAAAGGAGTATAAATTGGTACCTTAAAAAAGCATGGACAAAAACAAGAATTTCAGCTCTAGACAAATAAGATTTGAAACCCTGCTCCCCCAAGTTGTCATTGCTTTTAGTTTGGTTTTACACACTATGCCAGTATAGCTGCCTTAATTATACCATTGGAGGGCAAAGGAAAGGTCAGAAACACTTAGCAAGCTAATAAGCTTGTTAAAAATTTAAAAAGTTCTTTGCTGGCTCTTTGGAAAGTGGAGGCTGTGGCTGTTTGATTCAATACATTTATGTTGTAATTCAAGGAATCATTTTACCCTATATAATTTTTTATGTACAGTGTCTGGGTCGCACATGAGTTTGTTGTTGTTTTGAGAAAGGGTCTCACTATGAAGTTCAGGCTGGCCTTGAACTCACTTTGTAGCCTAGGCTGGGCTTGAAGTCACAGTGATCCTCCTGTCTCAGCCTGCCTTGTGCTAGGATTACAGGCATGTGCTACCTTGCCTAGCTAGATCACAGAGTAGGAAAGAAAGCTTTCATTATACAGGAGCAATAACAAGGTCAAGGGTAAGTCACTATTTTAAGAGTGTATGGTTCAAACTTTGTCATTTGACATGAAATAATAAATCTAAATCCCATGTCAAAGATGGACTAAATTCCCAGTCTGAAAGTCATTGCTGTTCCTTGACCTATATGCATACATTATCAATATAGCTAAGAAATAATTGAGCCAGATGTGGACCACTATCAAGCAATCAATTATTAGCTGTTAAAAGGGAAATGTTTACTTATTCATGGCACCAGTTTTCAAAAGGAAAAGCAAAGAGATCTGATTTTAAATCTCGTTTCTTTTTCCCATCTCTGGCCTATCAAGATTATCTACTTCTCCTTGAAAGTGTCAAAAGCCCATTTTAATTTTCCTTTCACAATTTTAAGCAGGATACTGATAAAGAGGGGACAGCAGTTGCTATGAGGCAAAGAAAAATGTCCAGTCAGTTGAGGGCCCTCCATCTATCAAGGGGAATTTGCAGTGTTACCTCTCTTCAATACCATATAGATTTGCAGGATTTTGTGAAACACTTTACCAAAATGGAGGGATTTAAAAACAGAATGCAAGATATAGATACATTTTTTTCAAAAAAATCAAGGTACTTTAGTTTTAGTTTCATTTCAGAATTTTCTAATCTTAAATTCTTAAGCATTCAGCTGAGATGATCATCTCTGGCTAAGACTTCTGCAAGGCTGATTCGTGTGGTCAGTTTGAATATACTCACCATATTACAGATCTTTTAATTAAACATTTACTGGAACTGAAATGTACTGTACCCAACTATAGGGAAATAAATACTTAACTAATTAAGTAACAATGTTTACAAGCTATGTTAAATCGCAAAATAAGTTCAAGGGTCTGAAATACCAAACAACATTTGGAAATTGGGAGAGTGTGTAGTTAGATGTTTGCTTGTCATTCTAAGAATCTAAGAAACTTACATATTTCCAATATGTGAAAACTTATGAATAGTTCTACTATCTTTCTCTACTGACCCAATACCAAAATACTTTCTCATTTCAAAGGCTTTGAATTTATTGGATGTTGTAAGGCAATGAACAGAGCATCTTGCCTTAGTGATTGTGACATTACACCCTTCCTTCCCTCCACTTCACCAGAGGTTTATATGGAACAACTTTCTGGAGTCCCCAGGCTCTAGATCTTGAAGCTAATTTAGATGAAGCCCCAGAACAGAACTAGAAGGAACAGTGGACTATGGCAAAAATGCTTAAGGAGGATGTCATCTAAGATGAAATAGAGATGTTACAGCATTTTCTAGAACCAAGAGAGGCAGAATATCCCTGGGATATGAACAACACACCCCAGTGCCCAGGCACACTGTTCCCAAGCCAAGAAATGTGAAACTAGAAATAATACTAGAGCTAAGTCTTGTTCAGGACACAACTGCTAGATGGAGGATGTATCTCTCTGCTTTGGGAACCAAACACTAAGAGTAAAAGCAAATATTTGATGCTGAAGAGCTCTTAAGAGCTGAAGAGTGCCATTTACTTATTTCTACGCGTCAGTGTGGTCTTAGGATGTTAAATAGATTAAAAGGCTAAGGGAGGTCAGTCACTCCAGGGAAGAACTCTTCTGTTGCTTCTCCTGACTTGGTTCTTTTTCCAAAACTGCTATCCGCCCCACACCACGCCTGTGGAGTCCTTGGCAAACCCAAAAGGTATAGCACATCCTGTCCTGGAACATCTCCACTGGAGCCAGGGTCCTAGGAACCAGAAATGAAGAAATTCAGGGAGGAGGGAGTTCAAGACCCCTCAGGTAAACATCACTAGGAAGCTAGGGTTTTAAAAAAAAAAAATTCAAAGAAATGAGATCCTAAAACTACTAGGACCCTTAGAAATTACCAAGTCTATTTCGCTTCGGATGAGGGAAAACAAAAGGATCCGAGGAATGAGGTGACTAGCGGTGGCTGGAGGCAGAGCTAGGATGCAAACCCATTTCCAGGCCTTCTTGATCATATTCCGACTCGAATTTGGACCTTTATCCTAAGGCTTCCCAAGACTCCACCCCCGCTTCCACCACCAGCTCCCTGCCCGTTCTTGTCTGTAGAGAGGACAGCGCAGTCATTTCAATTTAATCTTATTTTAAAAGACATAACTAATAAATCTATTGCCAGGGCCGCGGAAAGACGGCCAGCAGAGTCGATCGTGCTCCCAATCCCATTGAACCCTATTGAAAACCATGACAACATCGGACAAGCTCCGATTTATCCCAGTGCGCTAAAGCTCATTGTGAGCAAATGTCAATCATGCATTATTCCGGACTGAACAAATGCAAAATCTTGACTGGAACAAATGCTTCCAACAGGTCCGGGGCGTCGAGCTCCATTTCCTCTTTGTCCGCTGCCTAGCAGTTGGCCTGTATTGGGGTTGCCTCCGCCCGACCACCCAGCGCGCAGCGCAGCCCCGGGCACCTCAGGCACGCTTGGCAGGGAAGCTGCCTGGGGAGAGTGTTCTGGGCTAGGTGGGCCAGGCCGCCACCTCGAGGCAGGTTCGAGGTCAGCCTTGGGAGAGCCAGGATTTCAGGTACAGCCACCTAGCACCCCTCGTTAAAATTCAGCAACCAAATACGCAGACCCCCAGGGGCAGGACAGAGGATTCTGAGACAGTGCTCGCTGGGGCGCTAAGCTGAACCTCTGCCAAAGCAAAGCTACGGGCCAAGAAAATGTATCCATGCCGGTTGGTTTTTTATGCCTTCTATACTGATCATTTTCTTGGCGGAGATATGGGGACTAGAAGATCTAGGAGAAACTCCCAGACGGCCCTATTTCCTGCAGGGCGTGTCCCATACTCATAATTCTCCAGCTAGTTAGAGCCAGGCAGCTTCGCTGGTGTTTACAAAGCTGAAACAGGGGACACAGACCACCTGCCGGCAACCGTGACACTCTGTGGCCACATCCCAGGCCCCAGGGCGAGGCTGAGGCTGTGGGGCTCAGGCGTGCAGAGGGCTCCAGAGCGAATGAGGACTCCAAGGAAGCCTCACTACCCTAGGCCGTCTGCTTTAAGATGCGTAACCATCCACGGCTCCGAGTGGGCCTGGATCCAGCTTTGAGGAGCCAGGACACTGAGCCCGGGTACCGCGACCCACAGCGGACAGGTGGGGCTGGGCACTTTGGACCCGAATAGCTTGGCTATACGCCACCTCCGTCTTGCCGGCCCGGGGATACAGGCTTTCCAGACCTCTCACCCCTTTCATAGCACCCCTAAGGTCCTACGGGGGCAGTGTCTTGAGTTTGTGGAGGCTCCCAGTGGTCTTCAAAACTCTGGCGCGGACGCTGGCAAGGTCAGGCCTCTCTGTTAGTACCTGAACTTCTCATCCTTAAGAGGAGCCTCACCCAAAACAGAAAGAGAGCGCACCAGAGTTTTAACTCAGCTTTGTAAATCACTTTCCAGATAATTGCGGGAAACTCCACTCCAGTAAACAAGCTAGAGGTATAGGGCAAACAGGGAATAAATTCCAGGGCGCTCATAAACCCTCCCATGCAGCCCCCGCCCTTCCCAGCGTCCCTGCGGGGCCAGGCCCCACGTCAGCCCGGGAGGAGGAGGAAGCCGCGGCTCCGTGGAGAGGGTGGTGGCCACTGCTCGCCACCCAAGATGTTATTCACTGGCAACAATCCCCATTATCTGTCCCCACTTTAGGCTAATCAGACAATTGCTACTGCCTAAGGCCCTTGCTACAGCCTCTGGGAGGTAACGGGGAGCCGAGGGGCGGAGAACGGGGCGGGGCGGGGCGGAGGTGGCACCTTCCGGGCTCATCCAGGCTTTGGTCCCGCACTCATTCAGGTACTTAACACCCTGGAGCCCGGGACCTCGACTTTCAAAGCGGGCTGGGTGGGAAGACCTGTTTATATAAACAGGGGGTGCGCTGTAAATGCGCTAATATCCCCCCGCCTGCTCATGGCGAGCGCCTCTCGCTTCCCTCCGCAGAAGCAGCGTCCCCCGCCGCCCCGGTTCCCAGCCCGCCCTGCCCCCGCCTCCTTCCCCTCCTCTCGGCCATGGCCACCTCTGGACGTCTCAGCTTCACCGTGCGCAGCCTCCTGAATTTACCCGAGCAGGATGCGCAGCACCGGCCGAGGCGGGAGCCCCAGTCGCGCGCGCCCCGGGCCGATCCTTGCGCAGCCTGGCTGGAGTCGGAGCCGGGCCACTACCCCTGTGAGTGAGCGGAGGACCGCGGCGGGAGTGGAGGGAGAGCAGGACTCGGGCCCTGGCCCGCGCGGGGCTGAAAGGCGAGATCCCAGCCCCGAGTCTGGATGTCTTTAGCCTGGGAACGGAGGCTCTGCCCTCCTCAAAGCCCTGTGCCAACGCGTCCGGGTCAACACATCCTGCGAGTAGCTCCCTGAGCCTGGCCTCGTGCCGGGCACTTGGATTTCCGCGTTTGAGGATTGCTGCGGCTCGGGATACTTAGAGCGTTTCCCCCGTATGTCCCCGTTAAGGGCTTTAATATCCCGCAAACTGTGGTGCAGTAGCCCGGGAGGTGGCCTGTGTTGGTGACCCAGCTTGTAGTCACTGAGTAACCAGCACCGCTGCAGTGCGGCGAGGAAGAGAAGGCCCTGGGGTGGGTTTGGGTGGGGTACGCTCTCAGGCCTGGGGGGGGTACTGTTGTTGGGAACGAGGTCGCTGAATTCGGAGAGGCGGGTGCCCACTTGTGGACCTTGGGCAGGAAATGGCCTCGCTCTGAAAGCCGCCTGCAGGTGGGGGCGCCCTTGGCTGTCGGCTCGGCGCCCGCCCTGTGGGGTCCCCGACGTCCTAGGGGTTGGCATTTCATCCGGCTGCCTCTCCTCTGCCCTTCCTAGCCTCGGACGAGAGCAGCCCCGACACCAGCCTGCCAGAGTCGTCGCAGCGGGCGTCCGCTCGGCCCGCGTCCCCGGGCTCGGACGCCGAGAAGAGGAAGAAGCGGCGGGTGCTGTTCTCCAAGGCGCAGACGCTGGAGTTGGAGCGGCGCTTCCGGCAGCAGCGGTACCTGTCGGCGCCGGAGCGTGAGCAGCTGGCGCGCCTCCTGCGCCTGACGCCCACGCAGGTCAAGATCTGGTTCCAGAACCACCGCTACAAGCTGAAGCGCGCGCGCGCGCCGGCGGCCGCCGAGTGCCCGGACCTGAGCGCCGCTGCGGAGCCGCGCGCCGCGCCCGGCCTGCTGCGCCGCGTGGTGGTGCCGGTGCTGGTGCACGACGGGCAGCCGGGCGGCGGCGGCAGGGAATCAGGCACCGCGCCCACGCGGGGCAAGGGCAGCGCTCCCCCGACCGCCGCCTGCGCTCTGCCAGGCTACGCGGCCTTTGGGCCGGGCTCCGCGCTCAGCATCTTCCCGGCCTACCAGCACCTAACGCCCCCCGCCTTGGTCTCCTGGAACTGGTGAGGCTGCCCGGGGGTGCCGGGTTACCCCGACTTTAGAGTGCGCTTGTGCAGCCGCAGTGGGGCTACAGCCAAAGACCTGGAGCGCTCGGAGGGCGCAGCGCGGCCGGACCCCTCCTTCCAGACCACACCTTCGGGAGTCCCTGGCCCGCCTTCACCTGCGGTTGCGGACGCACTCGCGGGGAACCTCCGCTAGAATCGCCCCCTCCCCTTCCTGGGGCCGCGAACACCAGAGCTAGATGTCATTGCTTGAGCCTTATTTGTATATTTTTAAAATAGTTTGTATGGGAAGCAACTTATTTTAAAAGAAATAGAATATTTTTTTTCCTTTTTGTTGTGCGAGAATAAAACGTGTAGCGTGGGTCCCCCGTGGCCCTGTCGGGAAAGTAGATGGGAGCCGTGCTCCCCAGGCTGGAGTTCTGAGTGCCCGCCTGCTCTGGTGCCCACTTGGGACGCAGCCCCGGTTGGGGTGAAGGCCTAGCACAGTCCAGGAGAATGGGGGGCGGTGGAACGGAGGGAGCTGAGGGGATCTCGGAGACAATGTTCAGCGAGCAGCGGTGCTGGCCCCAGCCTGACACTGGGGCCCCTCTGGGTTCCCGGAGCTGCAGGCTTTGGAAGCACCAAAAGACCGCAAGGAGGAGTGACAGGCTTCTGCCCCAGACGAGAAGCGCGCCGGCGGGGCTGGGCGGGAGCCAGGGTGGGAGCCAGCGAAGGAGCTCAGCACTCTGGGGCCTTAAGAGCCCGGGCAGCTTGGGACCCTCAGTTAAGCCAGCTCTGCGGTGATTTCCCACTTTGTCTTGACACAGCGCCTCCCTAGGGTAGGGTGCGGTGGCGGCAGCCTGATGAAGCAAAAGAGTGTTAGTGAACTCTTGGAGCTGGGCACTGCCTCAAGGCGCTCCCGTCTGAGTTTGAGGAGGGATGATCCGCCTTGGTGCCCCCGCATTGGGCGGGCGGGGTCCGCTAGTCGGCCCCTTTTCACCCAGCGCTAGGATACTCTAGGCTCGGGGTTTGCCCCTGCGCCTCTTCAACTCTCTGTATGGAGCTATACGGGCTCCATTGTAAGCTTTCACTGTCTGGGGAGAAGGGCCGGCAGCCTCCCCGAACCAGCTACAGAAGATGCGCTAGAGGAGAGCGGTTCCCAGGCGGGATGGGAACACGGACCCAGATGAGGTCTCTGAGGGGCCTGCTAGGGGCCTTGGATTTCTCATCCAAGGAGGAGGAAGGGGTGGAGGCAGTGCATCACCTGGGATGGGGGGCTTAGGGGGAAGAGAGTGGGGTGTTCGGGTCTCAGCTGCCAGCCACCTTGCCTTCCATATGGATGCGGTTATCTTAGAAGAATCTCGATCCTTAAACCCCCTTTTGTCTTGGGAGCTGAAAAGGGCATTGTCAGTCCTGAAAAGGACCTAGACAAAATCCGCACTGTTTTGATTCAGGACTCTGTTTAATCAGTCCCTGGTGACAATGTAGTGGGTGTTAGGCAGGACAATAGTATCTTTTTAAACCTTGTGGCCTTCAGGAAGACAAAAGACTTGAATTTTATGGGCTTACAACTTCAATTAGAACAGTGTCAGTGTGCATGGGAGATTATCACATTTGTATCATAAAACCTCTTTCTAATAAATGATTGCTGGGGAGGGAGCCTGAACATTGTAAGACATATACTGAGATCTGCCAGGGGCTTCCCAGTTAGCCCTGGCAGAGCAGATGGGAAAGAAAAGAACGAAAAGATTTCTGAAGAGGTCCTGGGTTGGAACTTGTGCTTGTGGTCAGCTGGCTGGGTGCTTGGATTTTTCATGCTGTTCCTCTAAGAGTGGCGTCAAAGACTCAAAGCTTGTTTAATGCCATTGCTACTGACAAAGACCTGAGTATTCTTGAGGAGTGAGTTAAAAAGAAAACACTGGCTAGTTCCCCACCTTTTCTTTTGCTAGAGCTATAGACAATGTAGATCTCAGGGGGCCTGTTGAATATGGGGACTGTTGAATATTAGGACTAAGGGATTCTGTTTTGGAGAGGGGATCTTTACCAGGAGGATTTGGGGGAGGGTGTATCCTTCATGAAATTCTTCATGGCCCTACATGGTGAGCCAGATGTCTAACCAGTGAGGCATTTGGTTGCTTTCCAGCAAAGTGGTCAGAGTCCAGGCGAGATGCCCACCCCGAGAGTGAGCTGTCCCAGGACAGCAGGAACAGCATTGTGCAGTGACAGTAGCACCAGGAGTATCAGACACACTGTCACCCTCTGCCTTCTGCTCTTTTCGTGTAGGCTGATAAGATCTTTTGCTGAAAGAGGAAAACCCACAGGGTAGAGTGCAAAATATACCCCCACCCCACCAATCTGTTTCAGAGACTCAAACTGTCCTACTTTTTCCTGTGCATACCTGGAATAAGCTGGAAAAGATAAATG
This sequence comes from Dinomys branickii, assembly GCA_004027595.1. NCBI lineage: Eukaryota > Metazoa > Chordata > Mammalia > Rodentia > Dinomyidae > Dinomys > Dinomys branickii. The sequence continues at coordinate 6,884 of PVLD010016557.1, read as the reverse complement.
TTAGTTTCTTTTGTGACCCAAAACGTCAGTTTTTCCAGGTTCTGACTGATGCTGAATGCAAGGCCTCCCTACTAGCAGCTGTGAAAACAGGACCTCCCCCTCCCCAGGTGGAAGTATTTCAGACCTGTCATCCGTCCTCAGCATCACAAGGCATATTCACACAGAAAACTTTCATTGAAACTTATTGTGTCCCAGGCATTTTTCATTGTTCACACAGAAAGTGTACCAGCTATCGACCCATCTAGGTATCTTCCATTTTATAGGTAAGAAACCGGGGCTTGGTGTCTGGGGGGAGGCAAGTGAGTTGCCCAAAGTGGTTATGAACCTCAAAGACTGTTATTATTCTCCTCAACTTAACCACCCAACAAGTTGCCCTTAAGGAGGAGAACAGCCATGTATATGGCAGCTATTTAACTATGTAACTATGTGTTTTTCACATTTACAGATAACCTTCCTAGATGCTTAACTGAAACACCAAAAGCAGATAAACAGAGTTAGCAAAATATTTAACCATGCTACACACACACACACACACACACACACACACACACACACACACAATGTTGTAACTATCATAAACTAGCTTATGGATATTCTGGAAGGATTTGAAAGCACATGCAAACCACTCTACCAGTTCAGAGCCACTCTCAGAGGCTGGTCACATAGCACGAGTGCTAACACTTGTACTGGGCAATATTCTAAGGCGTACTAATTCATTCAACTCTGGAAGACAGTATTACTGTCCCCACTTTACAGAGGAGGAAACTGAAGGTCAAAGAGGTGAACAGTAACTGACACGGGGTCATATAGCTACTGAGTGACAGCCATTGAACCCAAGCACTCTAGCCCCAAACCTCGCACCTTGGACCAGAGGGAATTATTTCCCATTTTTTAATGTTTTACTGCTCTCAGTTCACAGTCTTAGTTACCTTCCTCACAGATCCTTCTCTAGAGACCTGTTCTTTAGCATCTGCCTCTGCTCCTCCCCACCACATTACCCTCCTTCTACCAAAGCTCCCGCTTTGAGACACACCTCAGTGCTTCCCCCAGGCCTGTTTGCATGCATTCTTGGCCAGCTGTCAGGGAAACACAGCTCTTGCTTGCAGGTGACAGTGTTCTCCTGTGACTGTCATTCCACCATTTTTCTTCCGGCCAAACATCTGCTGCTGCCATCTTGACACCAATTGTCCACTCAGTGTTCAGCAGGGTCGCCTCCGACACTGAGAACCTCCTCTAAGCTTTCCCCAGCCCCCAGGTCCGGATCCCTGCAGAGTTTTATGACTTTGGCTTTCCTAGCCCTTTTCTCTGTTGCCTTTTCCTTTCCTAGGTCTGCAGCTTTACCTTTATTTTTAAATATCATCCTCTTCACATTTTCTCTCTCCTTCCACCGTAAACATTTTACTGTATCTCACTTAAGTCTCTCGCAGGTAGAGACTGCAATTTTCACTTCAAGTTTCTTTCCTTATTGTTCAGAGGATCTTACATCTTAGCACACCTCTTATCTGATGAGTTTAGCACTTTAGTATCTTAGCTAATAGTCTACTGATGGATGAGAAGGAAGTTATCCGAGCCCAGGTTAACCTGCACCTTCTCTGCTAATGATGGTGGTAGATGTTTATTATTCTCTTGTCTTGTTGATACAATTAATTTGCCTTTTCCTCTCACACACAATTAACTGCCTTTAAAACACTCTGATTTGTGAATAAGATGCTCGGGCAGGCTGGTTACAGGCTTGGCATGGTTGAGTATTTTGTCAACCCTGTTTAACTGTTCTTGTTTCACTTAAACATCCTAGGCAGATTATCTGTAGATGTGAAAAAACAAATAGTTAAATGATGAGAAAGTACTGGCCATGGGACAGTTTGTATGGCTGTGATTCTACAATTAGTATTCAAAATCTGCATGAGAAAATGTATCCCTCCAGATCATTCATCATTTTTCTTTTTTTTTTTTTTTTTTGCGGTACTAGGGATCGAACTCAGGACCCTGCGCTTGCTAGGCAAGCGCTTATTCCACTGAGCTATATCCCCAGCCCCCATTCATCATTTTTCTAAGGCATGCTATGGGCAGGGATTTACTAAACAGTTCCTTAATTATTGACAGAATTCCAATTCTGTACTTGTGCACTCCTCTTGGCCCCCTATCCACTCGTGTACATACACACACACACACACACACACACACACGCACACACGCACAACTAAAGACACATGGGTCTTCCCTTTCTCCTACGTGCTCACTACTCATGTTACTCAGTCTATAAAGTCACCACAGAATTGAGTGATGTTCTCTTTAATGCAGAGCCATAGAGTGATGGTTTAACTGCAGAGGGAGACTCGGAAGAATGCTTAAGCCGTCGAACAGTCAAGTTCTGCTCTGACTCCTTTCCTTATCTACCCCCAGATTTCAAGCACGGGGATTCTTATTTTTTCCAACCATGTCCAGTAGAGAAGTTTTCATGTTTATCCAGAAAAATAGCATCTGCACAAATTAGAGGTGGAAGGGTTGGGAGTGTAACTCAGTGATACAGTCCTTGCTTAACATACACGAGGCCGTGGGTTCAATCTTCAGTGTGGGGGTGGGGAACACTCACACCTCTGCACATGTTAGCCACCCTGTAGTGCATGTCTATAATCCAAGCTACTAGAGAGGGTGAAGAGGGAGCATCTCAGGTTCAAAGTTCAAGGCCAGCCTGGGCAACATAGACCATCTCAAAAGAAAACAATCTAGCTGGGCACGGTGGCAAACATCTGTTGCCCCAGCACTTGGAAGGCCAAGGCAGGGAGGTCTCACAGCAAGTTCAAGGCCAGCCTGGGTTACACAGTGAGTCCAAGGCCAGCCTAAATTACAAAGTGAGACCCCATTTCAAAAAGCTTTTAAAAAACAATTAAATTTCAATAAATAACAATAGGTGTAAAAGATGATTTTTCTCCAATAATTTGTTTTATGGACCAATAAAAACCTCTAGGTCTTCACTGAAGTCATGTTATTTCAAAAGCTGCTGTGGTTTCCCTTCTGTGCGCAGAGTGTGATGGGAGGAGCATCTCAGGAGCCTTGGGTCACGCCTAACTTTCTCTTGCATTCTGACTGGGTGGGCCTTTATGAGTCAACAGGGTTTTACATGCTTTTCCCTAGCAGAAAGCTCTGAATTGTACTGATTCATTTCTTTCTCATCCTAATGACACCCCCTCCCCTCTCTCTCCATCCCTCCCTTTTCCTCCCTTTTTCCTTCCCTCCCCCCACCCCCTGCTTCCTAGGGGCTGGGTGGGGCTTCTGGTAGAATTCACTAGGAAGGAGAACAGAGGCTGTTCGCAGAAAAAGTGTGAAGAAAATCTATTTGAAAAAGGTCCTTGAATCTCTCACCCAAGATGTCTTCTTCCTGTTACACCTTTCTCCTCCAGCTTTACTAAAAGAACAGTGCGCCAGGCAGCGTTTCCTCAGCCTAGGTTTAAATTACCTCTTGGGAGATAAATTCTCAACTAGAGGCAACCCTGAATCATCATAACCTCTAGGGATCTGTTAATCACATAAACATCAGTGCAAAGACAAAAAAAAAATTTTTACAACAAAATTGAAATGCAGAATAGGAGATACAAAATACCAAGAAAAGACAAAAGAAATCTTAAATGGTGAGTGGAGAATCAATTGCTTTTCTGGGGGAACTGCTGGGGTGCTGTTGTTGTTTTGGAGAGGGTTTTTTTGGTACCAGGAATGGAACTCAGGACCTTGCACTTGCCAGGCAGGTGCTGTGACACTAGGTATATCTCCAGCCCTAGAAAACTCTTTCTACTAATCACACTGATGGATTCGTTTTTCTGTCTGACCCAGTGTTCAACATACTCCTAATTCTCTGCTCGTAATGTTTCATATTTAACTCAATTTAAAATGTAGAGGTACAATAGTTTTGTGTTTTTTTTTACTGCTCATATTTGTGGGTGAAACATCGTGTTAAAATAAGGCCAATCATGTTATCAATTTAGGACTATGTGGGAGCAGAGAGGACTAAAAATTAAATTAAAATAGAGCTCACAAGCCAAGTGTGGTGGCACATACCTGTAATGCCAATGCTTGGGAGCCTGAGACCGGAGGATTGGTGCAAGTTGGAGACCAGCCTGGGCTATGTAATGAGTTCAAGGCCTGAACTACATAGCAAGACCCTGTCTTAAAAAAAAATAGAGCTCCCAGAATTTTGTTGTCCAGGAGAAATTACAAGAATCCTCTCTGTCTTTACTGAACTTGTCACTGATTTAGACAAAAGTGAACATATTCTCAAATACTTTGGGTATGCCTAACCGCTGAACAACCTCACCCACAATTAAAGTTTAATTACATAAGTATACAGCGATGCATATAATACCCGTTTCAGGGAGTATGAAAGAGGTCCTGGAAATATATGTTCTTTTGCTTAAAATGAAAGGAAAACTGACTTGTAATCCCACTTGTCAGACCCATATTGGATAGCTATGTCTTTTTTCTCGTTCTAAAAATGCTGTTTTTTCATAAGATAATATGGAAAGCACAGAAATGTATAAATAAGCTGTATTCCTAAAGCTACTTGTTTTCATCACGACACTTGTTTTCTCATTAATAGAATACTTGTGTAATGAATGGAAGGCTCAGGTAAACTATTGAAGTGCAGTGGGCGGTATGAGTTTCATTTGTGCTATTGTAAAGCATCACCGCAAAGAGATCATATTGGTTTGGAAAGAACAGTTCCCTTTTATTCTTCAGTTTCCTCTTCCCTGTAGCCTCAGATATTTCCCGTCTATCAAGAGTCACTCATTGCGAAACACAACAATGGATTCTGCTATTAACAAGGTAAAAACCAAACTATCAGGAAGAACAAAAGGATATAGATAGAAACAGCTGGCTGCCTGTTTCTTACTTGGCAGGATAATTCTGAACGGGATTACAAGGTTTCCAGGGAAGCTCTACTTCACCAGCTGTTGATAGAGAAATCACAGGCTTCTCTGAAAGCCCTGCTACCCAGAGCCCATGTCTGCGACGCCTTAGAACGTAGGCAAATGATGACTTCTAAACTGCTTTCCGAATGTTTTTTGTTGTTTTCAATCCTTCTGAAAAACATTATTGAGGTTTGTGCAACATTAATTATCTTTCACCACTGTCACCATATGATGCCTCAGCCAATGGATTTGCAGACTACAGAGGAAGGCTGAAAAACTAGATGTGTATGTGAGTACTTGAACTCAGAGAAGGGCAAGAACTCCATCTTAGCAAGTAATAATGCCTTGGGACCACGGGGAGATAAATAACTTTTCTGATCTTTTTCATGGAAATACGATAGAGGACAAAAAGTCATGACAGCAGTTCATTTGTACAGCAAAAGAAGCAATTAACAAAATTAAAAGGCATCTTACAGAATGGGAGAAAATATTTGCAAGCTGTATATGTAATAAGGGATTAATACTCTAAATGTATAAGAAATTCACACATCTCATTAGAAAAAATACGTGAAATGAGTAAAAGACCTGGGTGACAGAAAAAGCTCGGTGACAGAGTGCTTGCCTAGAATGCACATACCCTCAGTTCGATCCCCAACACCACATACACACAACAACAGCAACAACAAAACAACAAATGGGTAGAGAATTTGAGTGGACAGTGCTCAAAAAAATGGGAGAAAGAATATGAAAAGCTGCTTGGTATCACTAATCAGTCACTAAGCATCAGAGAAATTCAAATCAAATCCATAATGAGATATCACCTTACTAAGTCTGTTAAGGTAGCTATTATAAAAAAGACAAGTAGTAAATGGCCAGGGCATGGGTAAAGGAACAATTCCACACCGCTGGTGAGAATGTAAATTCATATATCCATTATGCAAAACAATGTGGTCATTCTTCAAAAATTTAAAAATAGAACTACTGTATGATGCAGAAATTATACAGATGTGATAATCATTTATACACACACACATATATATATCCAAAGCAAGTGAAATCAGTATGTTAAAGAGATACTTCTAGCATCATTCACATTTGTTGCAGCATTATTCAAAACAGTGAAGAGGTAGAAACAATCTAATTTTACATCCACAGATGGATGAATAAAGAAAATGTAATATATGTGTACACACACAAAGAGGAATGCTATTCAGTTATAAGACAGCAAGAAATCTTGCTATATAAGACAGGATGGATGAGTCTGGAGAACAAGATTTTAAGTGAAATAAACCGGATAGAAAAAGGCAAATGCAATATGGTCTCATTCATCTGTGGAATCTAAAAATGTCAAATTCTTAAAAACCAGGTAGAATGGCGGGAGCAGGGAGGTAAGAAAAATGAGGACATTTGGTTGAAAGGCACAAACTTTAAGTTAAAAATGAATAATTTCAGAGTAAGGTGCAGCATGGGTAGTGAGGGTTGTTTTAGTTTGACTGTGGTAAGCATTACACAGTGTACACATTGAACCATCACATGATACACCTTGAAAATATACACTCTTTGTCAGTGACACATTTTTAACATAGCTCATCTTGCATATAAGGAGCACAAAGATCAAAATATCTGCCAAAAATAAATCCAAGTTATCTTTCAGTTGAGCTTCAATCTTGTGAATACTACCTGTGACTGTTTTAACCATACCACCATTTCCCATACTGTCCTGGCTCTTGCTCAGAACTTCCCTCTAGGGAATGGGGCTGTGGCAGGGCACATGCTTAGTCCTTGCGCTGTCCTTCATCCTCTGCTTCTCGCATTTCTTTACAAGCTTGTTATTGTTTGGATTTTAAATGTCTCCAAGTAATGGCACCATTGAAAGGTGGCAGAAACTTCAGAAACTGAAGCCTAGTTGGAATAAGCAGATCATTGAACAGTATATATTGTGACCCTGGCCCTTCTCCCCTCCTCTCCTCTCCCCTCCCC
>PVLD010016556.1:0-44609 GCA_004027595.1 Dinomys branickii | reverse complement strand
AAAAAAAAAAAAAAAGAAAGAAACTCAGGTTTACCCTTCTCTAATCTATTCCTTTGCCCAAACTGGTCTTCATTAAGCCTTCAGTGTGGGAGCCCGGATTTCCCACCTATAGGCTTAGCTTCCGGACTGGGACCTGCACATAGGCCCCTGTGGGGCCGATTTTCAGGGCTCCGTAGAGTGCGTCGAGTACAATCCACTCGTTACTCCCCTCCCCAGACTTCTTAGTCTAACGCCACAGACTGGGTAATTTGTAATGAACAGAGATTTATTTGGCTGGTGGTTCTGGAGACTGGGAAGACCAAGCTCAAGGTGGTTCTTATGGTGTCATAACACAGTGGAAGGGGTCACAGGATGTCAGCAAGCAGAGGGACAAGTTTTCCTTTGTAATAAACTGACTGCTGTGATAATTAACCCAGCCCGACCATAAAGAAATTCATCCACGACTTGATCACCTCTTCAAGGTCCCAGCCCTCAATACTGCTGCTTGGGAGATTAGGTTTCCAACAATGTGCCTTGAGAGACACATGCAAAAGTAGCACTGGGCTACTAGGAGCTGCCTTGGTATTCGAGGAAATAAAAAAGAAGGAAATCTTGTCTTGTGCAAGAGAGCAGATGCCTTGTCTGCAGGTTTCAGAAGTAGATTGCCCAGGAAGGAGACTGCAAAGATGATCCTCTTGGAGGCTGGGTACAATTTATCTGGGGTGAGAACTTCCTCTGAGTTATAGCCCCTGGTGCTCTTGGGAAGTGGTGTAACCTTTAAGAGGGAGGGCCTGGTAGAAGGAGACTTGGCCATTGTGGGTGTGGCTTTGAACTGATATTGGGGCCCCTCCTCTTCCTGTCTGTCTTTGCTTTCTGGCCACTAGGAGGTGAACAGTCCACCTCTGCTAAACCTCCCTGCCATGGTGTACTACACTGTCCCAGTCTCAAAGCAGCAGGGGTGAGTGACTATGGACTGAAACTTCTGAAACAGTGAGCCAAACCAAACCTTTCCTCTTTTTAAATTGATTGTCTCAGGTGTTTGTCACAGTAGCAAGAAGCTGACTGACACCTTGTAATCCTAAAATCACAAGTCTCAATGAAGAAAGTAATACATACAATGTTTGCCCACTGATATCAACTCAAAGCCCAAAACCAGATACTATCTGTGTTGTTCCTGGATGCAAAGAAAAGTATCAAAAGTGGAGAAAAGAACTGTCAACAAACACACGGAACTCCAGGAAGGAACAGAGATAGGGATGGGACAGAGTTGTGACAGAAAGGCCTTTCTTTTCATGTACTCTTCAGGGCTACACAAGACCTTGCCCTGCCAGGCTTTTTACCACAAACCTCCTTTAAGATGCAGAAAGACGCTGATGTGCATATGCCTATAATCTCAGTATAATGGGAGGCTGAGGCAGGAGGATCTGAAGTTCAAACCCAGCCTGGGCAATTTATCAATTTAGTTTGTCTTGAAGTAAAAAAATAAAAAGGGCTGGGAATATAGCTCAATACAAAGGTGCTGGGTTCAATCCCCAGTACTGAAAGTGAGAGAAAGAGATCAAGGTGTGTGTGGGACGGGGAGATGAGAAAATGGCTTTCTGGTGAGAAATGCACCCCTCTGCTGATGACCTTGCCTCCATTATGAGCTTTTGTGTCCAAATAGTCCGATTCCCATAAATATAAAATTGCACATTATCTCTGTCTCCCACAGTTTCGTACACAACCAGCTCTTAGAGCCTAATATGAAATTATCCAGGGATTCAGTGGTTCTCAGGAAGCCTCAGCGGTGAGGCTTCTCTTACTCTGCTTTCCAGCCTGGTGGAAACTGACTGCGATGGAACCACTTTGCATGGAACTTGCCCAGGTGTTTTGCCCTGAACATTTACATCATATGCCCCCAATTCTCAGTGTTTCTTGTCCTAGAGCAAAGGCAGGACTGAGAAGGCAAAATTAAATTCCCTCAGTTAGCAACTCTGGTAAGTGGGCAAGGAATGAGGATCACACTGACAACTGACTAGAGTTTTCTATGGCTCTAAATTACCAAAAGCTCTCCTGTTTCAGGGGCAACTGAGATAGGACTACCTGTACAGTTGGGCAGGATGTGCACTGCACAAGCACCCTGAACCAATCCAACCTGCACTCTGCCTACTAAGCTTGTGCCTTGCATGGGACTGAGTCCCCCTTGTTGGCTTCATAGGAAGCCACTGTATGGGTTAATAGAGGTCCTCATTAAACCCATACTTCACATCTAGGCTTTATAGACTTTTAAACCTGTAAAAAATAAAAGAAAAACTGTAAAAAGAAAAAAGTATCACAAACTGAGAGGAAGTGGTGGCTGAAGACAGAAGATGAAGTGGATGTGTAGATGTGTAGTTGTGGTGGCTACAATTCCCTGACTCATCCCCAAAGGCGCCTGTGACGGTGCTGGTAAATCTTACCATCAGGTTGGGCTGTTTTTCGAATGTGGTCGCAGGAGCAGAATCTATCTTCCTGGAGCTTATTTTCCAAGAAAACCATCCCACTCCCACTCCAGAGAGACTTGGAACTTCCCTGTCGCCTCCTGCGGGAGAGGAGAGACCGTGCTTGCTCCCCACCCATCCTGAGAGCGAGGGGCGGGCTGCCCACGGGTGCGGAGAAGGCAGTTTGTAATGTAAAGAGGCTGAATTGTTTGTTTAACGGTCAAGTGACAAATTATTTAATTAGCACATATGCCATTTGTCTCCGCAGCTGTGATCACCAGTACTAATTACAAAGCAGTCTTAATTTATTGTAGATACATTGCTCCGCGATGCTAATGCGGTCATTACAAGCAGCCATTGTGCCCCGGTGTGGGGTTTGAAAACCAGAGCAATTCCCCCACATGGGGAAACCCCGCTTCTTGCCCCAGCCAGGATATACAGCTCTGGCCTGGCTTCCAAAAAGGGGAGAACACAGTGGAGGGGTGTTCCTCTGAGCCCTTCCCTCAGCAGCGTGGACCATGTTGGTGCAGGATACCCCTGGGTTTTAGGTCTGATCTTGAACCCCCGCCTCCAGCTGGCAGACCCTGGAACAGGCTGACCATGAGATATAGCCTTGTTGTCCACCTGTCACTTACAAATGGACAGTCTTTCCCGAGTGACACTCTTTCCCTAAGTCAGATTCGCTTCCTAGACCTGTGAGTAGGGAACTCCTAGCAGCACACTCACCTCTGGACAAATCCTAGTGGTTTTGGCAGCTCACTAACAAACACCAATGAGAAAAACTAGCAATCCAATATCCCTGGAGTGGAAGCAGAGGTCACAGTTCCCAAGGCTGGTGGGGGTGCCGCCCAGGGACTTGGTAGGCTGCAGGCGGGGAGGTGCAGTGTCAACTACTGGACGGCACAGCCGGTGGCCTTACCTTCAAGTCTTCCCTCAAACATTATATTCTCCCCCAGGAAAAGCAATGGGTGCTGGGCCAGAGAGTTTGACTTGGTTTCTAAAGACACGGTCCAAATAAAACCATGGAACACCCGTAAGAGAAGGAGCCTGGGAACAGGAGGTAGGGACACTGAACTCTATCTGTGGTCACTGGTAATGACTCCGGATCTGAACTGGAAGGTCAGAGGGGCCCTCCTCACCAGCAAGGCCAAGTAAGCTCCTCCTGGAAAGCAGCCACCCACCTACATCAACCCTCTTGGACCCTGAGAGGGAGGCAGTGAAGTTGGAGAGGAGGATGGGAGTCAGGAGCCACGCAGGGGTGAGAGGTAGGGGTGCTGTGTCAGATCCAGGACACCTCGCTCAGATGCTCCTCTGTAGCCCTTGCTTTTCTGAAATTGTAGCTGGGCTTCCTGGGTTCTGATTTGCCAAACCCAGCATCTCTGGGGTAAGGAGGCAGTGTGGTGGTGGCGGGGGTGGGGGGGGGTGCAGGCAAAGAGCAACACAACTCCGTCCAGAATCCGACTGGGGTGGAGACCCAGGGTGCAAACCTAACACCTGTGCCTGACTCCAGCCACAAGCCCCTCCGGAGACCTGCGGTTACCTGGCGGCCCGGCGCCAGCTGGAGACACACAGCGTTGTGTGTGTGTGTGTGTGTCCTTCCTTTCCCCTCCAACTCCAGGAAATGCCTGCTCTGAGAGCTGGGCCTCTTGCCCCTGGGGCTGTGAGGACCCTGCCTTCCCAGCCACTCCCTGGGATAAAAGACCTTATTAAATCAGGCAAACGTCAGTGTCAGCCCTACCGCCCAGCTGTAAGTTAACCAGGCTTGGGGGACGGGCAGGTGAAAGTCTCCTTATGGTGGCATGGGCTTCAAAGGAGCCCGGGAGATGGCGGGGACCGTAGCCTGGCCCTAGCCCTCATTTTCCGGGGACCACTAGTCGGAGCTGTCAGCTGTGCTCGTCCCGCAGACAGCACCCTGAAAACAGCAAATGTAGCTCTGTCTTTCTCATATTGCCTGCCCCCTCCTCTCTGCCCCCTTTTTCCCCCTTTCTTTCTTTCTCTCTCTTTTTTTGTCAGTGCGGAATACGGGGCCCCTGCCAAAAACATATCCCACACAATCAAACATCAGATGGTGACTCCTTTCCCACAGCTTGTGTGAGGGAAAACAGTGAAATTATACCCATGTTTCTGCTGCGAGTCGCCGGCATTCTGGCGGAGGCCGGGCCGGCGCTGGCTCTTGTTCGCCTACTTTTTGTTCGTGGGCCCACAGTGTTTTTAGCGCTGGACACCATTCAGCCGGCATTCAGCATTGTATGTCACTTCGCGTATGGTTCATCCGCTCCAAATGTGTGCATGTACCCAGAAAATGCAGCTTTTCATTATGTATTCTCTATGTAACAGAAAAGATTAAGATATAAGCCCAGTGAATGCGGGAGGAATTAGTTGGACAGATGAATAAGGGAAAAATGAATCTAGAATGATGTGGATTTGGTCTAATGATTGTGGGAGGGCGTTAAGAACTTGCTGGTAGGTTTCAGCCCTTTTAATCCCAGGCTGTGTGTGTATTTTGGCAGGAGAAATACTTCTTCCTAACTCCATCTCGAAGGGTACAGTCGAAGACATAAGCTTGTGTGTGTGCGCGTATGCACACACATACACACATACTTACACAAACCTCCCCCAGAGAAAGATTTCCTCCATCCAAGATAGCTTGCCTAAAGATCTTCAAACGTTCTGCAGAACTAATAGCACCGGGCATTTAAAAGTTTAGCTTTTAAAATAAAGTGAAGTACAAGCAGGACGTTATGATACCTTGCTTTTATATGTATTTTATTCTATTTGTCCTGATTTACGTAAAGGATTCAGGCTGAGATGAGAGAACTCTACAATGCACTGGATTTTGAACATTGCCAAAAGCTAAAATGTCCTTAGGTATTTATTTTTTAAAAAATTTTATGAGTATGTGTTTCTGATATATAATGAACACCATCACATCGTGAGGCACAAGAACATATACATATTTTATCTTGATCCTTTTTACATCCCCTTAGATACTTGGGCCCCAAAACCAGGAGAAAAAATTATCTCTACCTTCAGTATGCCCTTTGGGACTAAAACTGTAGTTAATTATAAGTGCTAAGTTTTCAACAAGCAATTATAAAAGGGGTATGCATTTAATAGCATTTGTTTTATGGCTTCAAAGAGAAAGTCAGAACAGAGAAAATTTATTTTTTTAAATTTCTTTTTGTATTTTAAAGATAAAAGAATGAAAACATATTAACAAACACACATACACGTACAACATAACACAAAAACAATAGAAGCAATACAGAGCTTCAGACAAGGTGATAGGGAATTAACAACAGTTGTTGTATTCCATATTGATATCTGCAGATTGGTTACTCAGACAAACTAGATTTAGGCCCACTTACTTCCTACAACAGTTTCCAGAGAAAGATTTTTTTTCCTAGATAATTGTGATTGAAAATCAAGATTTGCATCACCATAGAGATATTTCAAAAGTGTAAACACAAAAGCCTGCAACTTCAGAGACCTCTTGGTCAGATGTGTTGGTTTCCAGCACAGCATAAAGCTTTGGGAAGGGATGGTCTGGGATTCGAACTAGAGGAGACCCTGCGCCCCGCTGGCTCACTTCCGTATTTCACAGGGCAGACTCCTGTGAGTATTCAGTATTGGGTGGAGGGGTTTGGGACACTTCTCCCATGCAAGAAACTGTTTACATAATGTAACTCAGAGATATATTTGGTGGGCAGACAGGAGAGCCTTTCAGAGATTAACAAAAGCTAACTCCTTGCATTGTTGCATGTTCTATCCATTCTGGTATTCCTTTGCATAAGGGAGGTGCAGAACTTTGACACATCTCTTTATTGGAGTAAAAAGTGTACATACTGTGAACCTACACCCAACCAACGAGCAGTAGCATTTTTTTTCTCTGTGAATTGAAATGATTTCATTTTCACTGCACCCATGATGTGATCAATATTTAATGATCTCACTGTATTAATTTTATTTATTCCTAGAAATGTTAACTTTAACGTGTTCTTTAAAGATAATATTTTTTGGCAATGGGGATGGAAACAGGGCCTCTCATGTTAACTGTACATTCCACCACAGAGCTACATCCTCTACCCCTAAAAGTTCTTTCCTATAATTCAAAATGAAGACTATTCAATTTCCCCATTCCTACAATCTTCTCACACACATGACAATAACTGTACAGATCCAGTCAAGAGCTATGAAATGTCACTGTATTCATGAAGACTTTCTTTCTTTCTTTCTTTTGTGGTACCGGGGCTCGAACTCAGGACTTTGCACTTGCCAGGCAGGCGCTTGTTCCACTGAGCTATATCCCCAGGCCACAATTTTTGCAAGGCTTTAAATTGTACTTTTCTTAGATAATCCCAAGATTGGGACACACGGAAGAGTAAAACCGATGGCATCAATTAAAATACTTGCGTTTGCATGCCAGATCTTTTACAAGTTGATATTTTGTGATAATATCCTACTCCTTGGGATACAAAGAGCTGACCTGTGATCTGGAGTCTTACTCTATGTAAAAATGGAATAAATCAGATCATTTCAGTCATGGCTGCTTGTGAACTGGGGAAACAATCACTGTTGCTGAACCACTGTTTGGGAGCTATCTACTGTTCCAGTACAAATCAGATTAAACCCGGCAGAGAGAGCCATCTCCTACCCCTCTTCTGCATCTGCTGTCGGACAGTTCCTGGTATGCTTTCTCCTCTTGGGTCCCTTGCAAGGGGCACACAAAGGCATCAACTCTCTCCTTTAGCTTAGATAATCTGGTATAATTTTCCTGGGAGATTTTCCTTTTGCTGCTTTTCATTTGAAACAGTTTACATCTGCATAATAAGGCTCCCCCTTCCAAATATTTAATTGCATTTTAGGTTCTCAGTAAAAGAGGCTAGGGCTAGAATCTACAATCCAGAGAAAACTTCGCTCATGATTTGCCTGGCAGAACCAAACAAACATGGCCTCTGCTTTGTTCTTTGAGCATATCTGGGGTTATTACCAGCACCACGACTTCTAAAGTGTCTTTTTGAGCAAAATACAGGGCCGGGCCATGGAAAATCAAAAAACAAACTGGTATTTGCAAAGGCAGCCACCTTCCCGGAGGAGGGAGCACCACGCCGCTTGCCTATTATTTTTGCTTCTGCAAACCTTCCAAGGTGACCAACACAGCCGGTCACCCACCTCAGCCCTGCCACGGGAAGAAAGCAGCACAAGCCTTCTCCCCAGGAAGCAGAAAAGAAAACCTACTCGCTTTTAGAGTTGCTAGTCCTCCCATAGAGATGAAAGGAGAATTAAAAAGAGTCACCCCGGTGGAACCGCCAGAATAAAAATGGGTGGCTTTCTCCAGGCGCCTCAGAGCTCTGTAAGGCTCTAAGGTCGGGATTGAAATCTGTATAACACGTTCATTCACATAAGTCAAGATTGATAGTATGAGCACTGTGATTTGTAAGTAAAAGGTAGTCATTGCTTTGAAATACTTTCTCCGCAGCACAGATCAGAGAAACGGATTTTATTTTATTCCCTAATCTAAAAAAAATGCCTGTGACATCGGACCTAAATTCAGGAAATCTTTTCCTCCCCAGAACGTTTTCCTTGGTCTTTGCTTTGTGTCTCAGGCATCGCTGGCTCTCCCTGTGGCTCCCTTCCCCCCACTAACTTTTAAAGACAGTCGCTGGTGGGTGGCATTTTGCCCTCACATTTTAACCACCCTAAATTAAGTGCCCTTTTATGCTGCCCCTCAGGGTTTCCTTAACAGTGATTAAAACCGCTGTGTTTAGGAGGACCCGAAATTATCTAAGCTTGTTTTTCTTCCCAAACATGATTTAAAATAAAATTGGAAGAAAATCATTTTGAATTGCAATAGATTTGATATTAAGGTATCAGCACCAGTGTGCTTTGATAGGCTTTGTGCTTTTGCCTGGCTAAATGGAATTCAGTAACATATAAGATAGAACCCCAACAATGATTGTATGAGGAAAGTGGCCCTTTGCAGAGAATAAAATGAAGCATAGATATGCTCTGGAAAGGTAAGTACGGTAGCTTACAGGCTACAGGGGTATTTTCCTTTGGCTCTGCCACTCTGTCTGCCTCGGAACCATGTTTAGCGTTTACTTTTTGCACGTTGGAAAGGTTTTACTTTTAGAAGGTCCCACACTGAAAGCAATACCTTTGGGTTTACCTTCAACCACATGGAACAGAAGCTGCCTAACCCTCTAAATTCCCTGCTGGGAATTCTGTCCCTGGTGTTGATCCTAGAAGCAGACAGCTTCTTAACTTGCACGTGGCTTCCCTTATGAAGCTCAGAGACCCCGGGCTAGGCAGCAGGTAGTGAAAGCCCAGGAAGCACAGGAAGAGGCAGGCGCTGGGACGAACGCTGCCTGGTGTGTGTGCTGATTATTGTGCCTTGGTTTAGTGTTGCTGTCAGCTGTTTTACTGGAGTCTGATTAATCCTGCTGGTCACCAGGGGTAAGCCAGGGTTTCATCTGATCTAGGAACAAAACTTTTCCTCTCTTGGACAGAAGGTGGTCTGTCCAGGTCAGGGTATGGGTCACTGGAAGGGCAGCCTTAGGAAGCCTGCATGTTCACAGCAACCACTTGTTACAATTACTTTTTTTAAAAAGCCAACATGCAGTGAATTGACACTTTTGTGGGTCCCTTAGTCTGGAGGGTACAATTGTTCTGGAAGACAATGTCCGCGTCTTCGTTTGAAAGTGGAAATAGTACAACCGTATTTCAAGCAGCAAAATCCCCCTACTCGGAGCCGTTTAGTGGTTTCATTTCCTTCAGTGCCTAGAACTCCAATCTCCTTGGGTACTAAATCTGAGGATATTCAGTGAAAAAGCAGAAAGAACAGCTAAATCACACAAGTCATCATGATCTGCTCACACTCTCCTCAGCCAACCCCCCAACCAGATGGACAAGTGATTTACAGAATTGAAGCTGAAGGCAAAGACCGTGGGCTCTCACTCATACGTGGGATTTCCAAAGTTGATCTCATTGAATGGCGAGTAGGCTGGGTGGTTTCGGGGGGCAGGAGGGCTGGGGGCAGGATGGATGGGGAGACACTGGCCAAGGGATATAGAATCAAGGGATGTAGAAAAAAATAGTTGAAGAGATCTGTTGGACATAGTGATTAAGATTAATGACAATGTAATGCATGTTTCAGAAATGCGGAGTGGATGTCTAGTGTCCTTGTCACGAAAATGCTTAGCTATATGATTTGATGTCATTTGTTAATTAGATTTAAGCATCCCAGGATGTTTGTTTGCCTCAGTATCTCATGATTTAAAAAAAAGTACAATTTTGTCTGCTGGTTTAAAAGTAAATAAAAATAAGATAAAGAAAAGGACTCTTGGGACAGAATGCCCTTCTCTTGGACTCTGGCAGAAAAGTCCAGGCCCCCCTCCCCTAAATCAGTTCTGTTCTACTTCCTTTATGATAGATACCTAAAAATATAGCTGGGCCTATGCCCACTGGAGTAACAACACTAAATTCCCATGCTGCTTTCTGTTAAGAGGCCTCAAGACTGAGTTCTAAGCAAAGACTGAAGGCAAAACCACAGTTCCACTTCTCGAAAGTGTTCTTAAAGGAAAGGACTGTTCCTTTCTTCGCTCCTTCCTTCCCCGGGACTTGAATGCAGCTGCGAAGGCTGGACACCTGGCATTGTAAACAACTGTGCCAACACGGCAAAGCAGCGCCCCAGGACCCAACAGAACAGGCCTATCCCACCAAGCCTGGGCACACGACAGAGAAATAAACTTGGGTCTTTTTCAAGCCACTTTTATTTGGGGCCTTGGCTTCAGGCCAACGAGTCTACCTCTAACCAAGACAATTGCTAAGGAGATTTTCACTTAGTGCTCCCGAATGCAAAGGAAAGTAGTAAAATGTTCTTTTCAAGGTGAGTCTCTGGGCTGTATTGGAAAGGCAAACAAGAAGGTAAGAGTCCAGCCTGGGTGACAAGTAGTCCCGGCCCTGCTCAGAGGAGACAGAGACAAGGCATAGCAAGCTCTTGTAAAGCCAAGTTTCCTCAGCAGGAAGCCAAACCACCCAGCAATGCTGCCCCTTTAGGCTAATCATCCAACAAACCCAGAAATAGTCATTGTAAGACAAGGAAAACCGATTCTCGATGGCTCTTTTATTTCGGCTTTGTCTGGATTCTTCACCTGGCTCAACAGATCCCAGAGATACAGGAAGAGAAATATTTCAAAAGAAAAAATAAAGAAATAACCCAGGCTAGACAACTCCAAAGCTAAATGCTAAGTGGTGAATTATTTGAGTTTACCTAATTTTCATTCACCAGACACAATAGAAATTTAAGACTTCAGCTCCTGACTTTATGTTTGCTAATCTGAACAGGAGTAAAAATTATGTTATAAACCATTGGATGAATGAGAATTTTAGCCTTTCTATGGATCTGGTTGTTATTTTCCAGTGGAGGAAGCAGGGAGCACACCACTGTTTCCCCAGGACCATGTGAGGTCACCCAGACATTAACAAATGATAATGGGACAATCGCAGTGGATACTTATAAGCAGAGATGAAATTGGACTTACATCACACCATACACAAAGTTTAATTTAAAGTGTATTAGAAAACGGTCCAAATGTCTTGACACACACCTACGATCCTAGCACTCAGGAGGCTGAGGCAGGAAAACTGCCACAAGTTTGAGGCCAGCCTGGACTACCTAGTGAATTTAGGGGCAGCCTGAACTACATAGAAAGACCCTGTCTCAGAAAAAACTAAAACATATGTTGAAAACCGGTATATAAATGTTCATAGCAGTACTATTCATAAATAGCAAAATTAAAAAAATGCAATGTCCACCAATGGACAGGTAGATAAAATAAGTGTGCGCACCCTTATCCAATTTCCCCAATAATTCCTAAAACCTCAGAGAGTTCCAAATGAACTCCACATAAATAATTATGATAAAAGTTCAGCACAGCATGAGATAAACAACAATAACTAATAGTAACATAGAATGATTATGATAACATTCTATAGTGAGAGTTATATAAATGTGGTTTCTGTCTCAAAATAGCTTTTGTGCCATATCGTCATTCTTGAGATAATATGAGATGACACAATGTGTACATAATAAAATGAGGTGGAGTAAATGATTTAAGCTTGGTGATATAGTTTTAGGCTAGTACATAGGGGTCACTTGAACATAAGCACTGCAAGACCTTGACCATCATTGTGACAACCAAGATGGTTACTGAGTGAGTCATGGGCAGGGAGCATGGGTACACTAGACAAAGATATGATTCTTGAGTGTGACAGTGCCTGGTTTCATCACTCTACTGTGAGTAACATATGATATAAAACTGATTAACTTATTATCTCTGGAATTTTCATTTAGTATTTTCAGACTTCACCTTGGGTAATAGACCATAGAAACCAAAGCTACTGAGAAGGGGCTGATTTTGTCAGTTCATGCAGTGGGATACTATTTGGCAGTAAAATGGGATGTAGAACTGATACTTGCTAATGCATAGATTGTAATGGTTGATATACTGTGTCAACTTGAGAAGTTTAGAAGCTCAGCTGAGTGACTCAGCGGGCGACCAGGGTCCTCATTTTGTAAACATCTTCATCCTGTTCAAGAAGATGGCACAGAGGTGGTGTGAGTGCAATGTACACCAGCCATAGAGGGTGGTAGCCTGCTTGTAATAGAAGGGAGGAAAAGAGGCTTGCTCTCTCTCCCTCTTGTTCTGGCTGCTTTTGCTGTCTTCTGACACCTTGAACTACTTGACTTGTTGCCCCTGTGCCATGCCGCCCTGCCTTGGAGCTAGCTGATTATAGACTGAAACTGCTACAAACTGAGCTAAATAAACCTTTCCTTCTTTAATTTTGGGTGTCAGGCATTTTGCCTCAAAAACAAGAGACAAGTAACAAAGACAGAATTTGTTATCAGGAGTGGGGTTGTGGCTGTGACTGTTACTGACCATGTGGTTCAAGAGCCTTTGGGAATGGCTTGTGGGAAGAGTTCAGAAAAATTTGGAGATGTTGCCTGAAAGAGTAGAGCTGGAAGATCTTAGGCTGTTCTGTATGGGAGATTCTGGTCAGAGCTCAGAAGACCAGAAAACCGGTAAAGACCAGGCTCAGGAAATTTCTGCTGGGAAGAAGAATGCACTGGCTGTTGGACTCCAGGCTATGTGTGTTATGGGTTGGCAGAAAGTTTGTCTGCATTTTTCTTGTGTCCAGGGACTTTGCCTGAGACTAAAATTAAGGGCAGTGGACTAATCAATCTGGCAGAAGAAATTTTGAGGCAGTCACATGTTGAGGCTGTAGCGTGGCTGCTGTTGGGGGTTCTTAGCCAGATCTTTGTCAAGAATCAAAGCAAAGTGCCCAGCGAGATTATTTAAAGCACTGTGGGTTTGGCCAGGAAAGAAGCTCCAGTAAAGCTGTGGACTACAAAGATGGAGCTAAGGTGATCTCAATTGATTGATCTCAGTTGCTGAGAAGGAACAATATAAAAATGATCTAAGGGCACCACAAGAAGCAGTAAGTCTCCATCCTTTGCAGACTAAAAACTGCAAAGGTGAAAGACTTTTTTTTCTCTGAGAAGAAAGCCACAGCATGTCATGTTCCAGAAGGGCAGTGGCCACACCATGTTCCAGACTGGAAGCAGCATAGAAAATTTGTTCCTCAAATTGGATTCAGAGTGCTCAGTAATCCAGGCATTTGACCCCTAGAGCCAAGAGAGTGGAAAGTCTGGCTACTGCTCCAGCTGGCAGACCTTGGCATCATCCACATGGTGTTGGTTTTACGTGCATGCAGAATGCAAGAGGTATGGGGTTCAAAAGGCTTCCACCTCTATTTCAAAGGGCCTGGGACACCAGGCAGTGTGCCCCTGAGGGGGCAGTATGTGAAGCTATAAGTGAGAAGCCAAAAGTATAGTGGAGACCCCAGAAGTTTGGAGAATGCAGGAACATGGATTATCTAAGGAAAGCTGCAAGGAGGGAACAAAGTGGGCCTAAGAAAGGAACACTGGGAGCTATAACCACCAGAAGAGCCATAGAAGTGAAGCCATCCAAGCCCTTTGGAGCTCACAATTTGCCACAGGTTGCCTCAGATGCTGGACATAGAACTGCGGAACTTAATGTTTGTTCTGCTGGATTGTGGGCTTGCTTTGGTCCCATTCCTTTGTATTCCCCTGTTTGTAACTTTTGGGCTGAAAATGTTTATTGTATGCCATTGAATGTTGGACGTGTCTAGCATTTCATGTGTATAGGGGCTTGCAACTAAGAGTTAGCCTTACATTTCAAAGGAGACGTGGCACTTGGACTTTTCAGTAATGCTGAAACTGTTAGAACTTTGGCAACTCTTGTAGATGGACTCAATGCCTTTTGTATAAATGGATGTGCTTGAGTCTTCAGGGTGCCAGGGGCAGAATGTTATGGTTCTAATGTAATATTATGTTGGTAGATTTAATACTTGTTTTTAAGGATTGTTAAACCTGTGTTATAACGTTCAAGTTGTGAAATGTTAAGAATAAGCATGTCTTTATATCTGGAGACCAGTTTAAAGAAATGTGTCTGGTTGCCAAGTTGACAAGGGGTGGATTGTAATGATTGATGTATTGTGTCAACTTGAGAAGTTTAGAAGCTTAATTAAGTGACTCAGCAGGGAGCAGAATCCTTACTTTTTTGTGAATATTTTCATCCTGTGTAAGAGGATGGCATGGAGACTGTGTGAACGCTACATATGTCTGTGGTTGGGACAGCCTGCTTACAATACAATGGAAGAAAAGAAGTTTGTTCTACCCCCTTTTGCTCTTGCTACTTTTGCTGTCTTCTGCTGCCTTGAACTGTTGCTCCTGTGCCATGCTATCCTGTCTTGGAGCCAGCTGATGATGGACTGAAACCTCAACAAACTGTGAGCTAAATAAACCTTTCCTTCCTTAATGTTGGGTGTCAGGTATCTGTCTCAGTAATGCAGGAAAAGTAACCAACACATGGATGAATCCTAGAAACATGCTAAATTGGCTACGTATGGTACCTCACACCTCTAACTCTGGGAAACTGAAGTAGAAGGATCAAGAGTTTGAGCCCAGTCCAGACAAATTAGGAACTTTTCCAGACCCTGTCTTAAAATTAAAAAAAATTAAAAAGGGTCAGGGATGTAGCTCATTGCAAAGGCCCTAGGTTCAATCTCTAGTACCACTACCACACAAAAAAGCTAAGTATAAGAAGATAGTGGCAAAGGACTACATATTGTATGATTCCTTTTATTTGAGATGTCCAGATCCAAAAAAATCCATAGAAACAGAATATAAATTAGTGGATACTAAGTACTAACAGGAAGAGAGAATGGAGGGTGACTACTATTAGATGTGGGATTTCTTTTGGGGGTGATAGAAATAATTATAAATTTGGATTATGGTCATGATCACAGAACTCTATGGTTGTACTGAAGCCAGTGAGGTGTATATTTTAAACGAATTTATTCTGTGGTGTGTGAATTATTTCTTATTTTTTTAAAAAAAGGGAAACAGAGCTGACTCAGAAGCTAAAATGAAATGAGCACCAGAAACAAAGATTGCAATTTTTTTTTTTGTATTCGGATTTGAACTCAGGACCTTGCACTTGCCAGGCAGGTGCTTATGCCACTGAGCTATATCCCCAGCCCTAGAAACAAAGATTATCTACCCATGATTTGCTGTATCCTGCCCTGCTCCCAGGGGGCTGTTGTTGCTAACTGACTGTCTTAGTCACTTTCTTATCACTGAGACACATACTAGACACCCAAAACTCAGAGGAAGAGAGTTTCCATTGGCCCACAGTTTTAGAAGATTCAATCCATAGTCAGCTGGCTCCAAAGCAGTAGGGTATCATGGAAGGATGTCATAGTTACTTTTCTCTCATTGTTGGGACAAAATACCCAACCCCCAAAATGAAGGAAGGAAAGGTTTATTAAGCTCACAGTTTGTGGAGGTTTCAGTCCATAACCAGCTGGCTACAAGGTAGAGTGTAGTGGGATTTGGAAGAATAAAAGTTAATGGCCATGGAAGACAGCAAAAGCAACAAGAGCAAAAAGGGGGAGAGCAAGCCTCTTTTCCTCCCTTATATTGTAAGCAGGCTGCCCGCCATACTGTGACTGCAGCACTCACAACATCTCTGTGCCATCTTCTTGCTCAGGCTCAGGATGTTTACAAAGTGAGGACCCTGGCCCCCTGCTGAGTCATTTACTTAAACTTCTAAGCTTCTCAGGTTGACATAATGAATCAACCATTACAACATCCTAGAGCATAAACAATCACCCTAGGGCGTGTCCTCTATACCCTAGGATGTAGAACTGCTGAGTCACTAAATTAAGCTTCTAAACTGAAGTTGACACACTATACCAACCATTACAAAGGGTATGGTGGAGGAAAACTACTTATACCATTTTGGCCAGGAGGCAGAAAGCAAAGGAAGAATCCAGGAGAGATATACCCTCCAAAGGCACATCTCAGCCTCTTCCAATCAGGCCACCTCCTAATAGTACACTCAAGTATGGATTCCTCAGTGGATTAATCCCCTGATAGGTGGATTGCCCCTATAATCTGGTTATCTTTAAAATCCCACTTCTGAACACATGAGACCTTTGGGAGACATTCTCAGTCTAAAACATAACACTGCCTCATCTCCCACACTCCATCTGCTGACCCCGCTGTTTCCTAGACAATCCCTCTCTCACTGTGCATATTCCTAGTGGAACCACCAATCCACACTGTGGAAGCTGTCATTTATTGAGCCTCGACTATGTGTCAGGGAATGTCTCAAGTGCTTTATAAGTCATGACACAATTAATTCTCAAAACAGATCTCTACAACAAGTTCTGTGATCATCTCAATTTTACAGATATGGAAAATGAAGCCAAACAGATGACCAGGTTCATACAGTACACCAATGGAGAAGTAAGATTCAAATCTAACTGGAAAGATGACCCTCAACCACGGGCCACATTGCCTGTGCTGTTGTTTGTGGGCAGTAGGCTGGTGGAGGCCAATATCGTGACCTCCCAGCCTTCTGATCCTTTGGGGAAAAGTCACAGTGATGTGGAAAGACTGGACTTTCTAATCCCTCCTCCCTGGAGATCTCCTTGAGCCTCCTTTCTTCATTTGTTTTCCCTTCTTTCCCATAGGGTTTGTTTTGCTTCCAGAAATACCCAGCACCTGAGGCCTCCCCTGGGTTACCCTGGCCCCACCTGGCTCAAGGACTTAGCACTGGAAGTGCCTGGGAATTTGGATTTCTCCAAAGAAGCTCTCATCTTTGAACTGATGGGGTACAGTAGGAAAACGCCAGTTTCCTTGTCAATCTTGAGCACGATCTGTGGTATCATTTACACCCATAGCCTCTTGCATGATCAGGTAGAAGACTCCTCCAAGCTGTTTTGCCTGAGATTTCACATTTGCTTGGCTTCCTTCCCTTTCCTTACCCTGCTTCCTCACTCCCCTACCAATTTCCCTTGGAGCTTATCCTTCATAAATCACTCGAACACGAGCCTTTGTCTCTGTGTCTCCAGGGAGCCCCAACCTGGGGCAGAGCATATGTAAAACACAGCCCAGCCCAGCACACACAGTATTAAATAACCACTGCTGTTGGCTTTGTTGTCCTGACGATCACGGGTTAGGCAGGAGGCCCTTCTAGCACTTCAACTGGGGAAAGAGGTGGGGAAGGAAGAGAACCACAGATCGGGCTCAGTCATGGGTCTTACCTTTTCTTATGAGTGAAGCTGCTCACAGCCCCAGCTCTCATTATTCAAGGTGTTCCCAGCTGACCTTGAAGATGCCACTTGACATTGTACAAATTTTTAAAAGCTTCAAGAGGAGAAGTTAAAGGATTCAGACCTGTAAGCAGCTAGCTCCTGGCACTTTCCCAGTCCTAGCCTCTAAAAATAAAAAATCAAGTATTCGTTGAGTTTATTGAGCAAGAGTAAGTCTCTTGTGATAGTGCACTGATTATGGTTCAGATGAAGAATAACCTCCAAGGGCCTTACGTGTTGCCTTAGTTAGTTTTCTCATTGCTGAGTCAAAAGACCCAACACCCAAAGTTAAGGGGGGAAAGGTTTATCTGGTTTACAGGTGTAGAGGTTTCAGTCTGTATTTGTTGACTGGCTCAGAGGCAGGGTGGCATGACAGGGGACATTGCAGAGGAGAAACAGATCATGACAAGCAGGTAGGTAAGAGCATGTTTGCCCTCTTTCTGTCCCTTATATTTTAGGCAGACTCCCTGCCCTAGGGCAGGTGTAGCACTCACACCCTTAGTCATAGCCAGAGCTATGCCAAACTGATTAGAGGACTGATTTACTAATCACACACCCTTGATCCCAGCACCCCACACTCTAGATCCACCCACCTCTTAAAAGCCCCAAATATGACTGCATGAGGCTTTGGAGGGACATTTAGACACAAGCCGTAACACTAGCTTATAGGGAGGATTTGGGGAAGGTGGTTGAATCATGCGGGATGATGTAGCTGACTTGCTGTCAGGAGGTGGGGTCTGGTCAGAAGAGCTGGGTCACTATGGGTCACACTTTCCTGGAAAGGAATATCCCTTCCTGGCTCTTCACTTCTCTCTCTGCTTCCTGGCTGCATGACATGAACAACACTTTCTCTATGGCAGCCCTTTTACCGTGATGCTTCTGCATTTCATCCTGCTGCATACGGGCTGAAATGTCTAAAACATGACCCTAACTAAACCTCTCCTCCTATAAACTATGCATGTGGAGTATTTTGTCCCAGCAGTGAAGAAAATGGCCAAGACACACATCAAACATTTTTATACTCCTTTTCGTGTCACAAGAATCTTTTCAAGTGCTTTAAATATATAGATTAACGAGCTTCTCTCAGCAGGACTGTGAGCAGGGCTCAGTCCTCACCATTATCATTTTCACGTTTACAGCTGAGGGAACCAGCACAGGGCGGGGCGGTCATTGCCCACGGTGGCTCAGGCAGTATGTGGTCGGGCTGGGATTGGAACTTGGGTGGTGTGGCTCCAAGAATGCATTTCTTACCCACCATGCTATATCATCTCCCTGTAGGAAAATGAGGTCGTTTCATGAGTTAGACACAGAGCTCATTCCCCTAGCACCTGCTGCAGTATGTGCGGAACTTAGCTGCCTTTGCCATATCATCCCAAGTGTACACGTGCACAC
Organism: Dinomys branickii; assembly: GCA_004027595.1. Lineage (NCBI taxonomy): Eukaryota > Metazoa > Chordata > Mammalia > Rodentia > Dinomyidae > Dinomys > Dinomys branickii. The sequence continues at coordinate 26,034 of PVLD010016556.1, read as the reverse complement.
GTGCACCTTCTCCCTCTCTGTCTCTCTCTCTCTGTGACACACACTCACACACACACACACACACACACACACACACACACTCACACTGACTTTCTCCCAGGACCCACGATTATCACTGTCTGGCTAAGCCTTTAGGGCTCAGGTAGGACCACCATTGTTGGCCCCCCTACCACAACCATTGTTGCTGTATCATTCTCCAATTCCTCAGCAAAGCTGTGATCCGGTCTTTTCCAGACAGCTGTTATTTCACTGAAGACAAAAAATGTGCTGTGGGTGTCAACTAGTCCAAAACAGAAGCTGAATCCGTGCACCACTCTCTAGGTCGTAGGTATCCATGTGTGGGTCCTGCCGCTGAGTCCTCTCCCTGCATTCCTGCACACTAGCCTTGCTCCGGCAGGGAGGTAAGCTGGCGTGGTGACTCTGGCAGCAATTTTGCCGGCAGTCACTTAGGAATCATTTAACTACTGCCCTCCTTCCATGTTCCTTATTCCTAGAGCCCAGTGGATCTCCAAGGGTGGTTTCCAGCCAGTCCAGACAGCACCATCTGGGAACTTGTTAGAAGAATAACTGGACTGGGAACCCCAGAGGCGGGTCCACAGCCTGGGGCTTCACAAGTCCTGCAGGTGATCCTGTGCTCACTGGAGTTCCAGAACCTTCACTGAAGACCACTGGAATCAGAGGTGTCTGTTCAGCCCCCCTGTATCCCACTGCAAGTCAAGCACCAGGGGTACCAAAGCTCCACATCCTGGCTGTAAAGGATTTTGAACACATTTATTTACACATTATGATTTGAGGAACCTGCTCAGTCCACACAAAGGTGAATAGAAAGTGAGAACTTCCCAACCCAGAATAAAACCTGCCCTGCCTTCCTGTGTTTAGATTGTTCAAGAAAGACAACATCAGGCAGGATCCCTTTTAGTTTGGAAAAAAAAAAAGAGTTCTGGGAACACTGAACCATATGATTTCCTGGTGTCTGAAACCACCCAAAACAACAGAGTCAGAGTAAGCAGGATTGGGAAATACTGCACTTTCTGGGAGCAACAGGCAGTCTTAATTGTGTCATAGCCAGGGATATAGCTCAGGGGCACAGCACCTTGTGTGGCAAGTGTGAGGTCCTGAGTTTGATTCCTGGTACAAAAAAAGGTTTAAAAAATCGTGTCATAGTTAGACAGGTTCTCTCTCTCTCTCTCTTTCTCTCTCTCTCTCTCTCTCTCTCTCAACTACAGGCCCTGGAATATTCTGCTAAGGTTTTCAGGTACTGTGGGCTCTAGAAATGCTTAGCAGGGAATACTTACTGGGAAGAGCTGCTCTACAGTGCCCTGAAACACCTTATCCTGGTAAGCCCTGTGAGGTGCCAGTTGGCTGGCTCCAAAACTATGTCATGCCTTCAGTCCCCTGGGGCTGCTTTGCCATACACAGAGCCAGGCTTCAGTGATGCTGATTTTGGGTATCACTTTTCTCTTTCAGTGTCTGTTTGCAAACTCCCACTTTTTCACTGTGATATGCACTCTCTCCAAAAGCAGTCAGTCATCACCCCACCTTTCCCCCATTGCATGCTATTTCGGTGGAAACCTGCTGTACTATGTGTGTGCTCCATGGAGGGAAATCATTTCAGAAAGGCAGCCAACACCAAGCTTTGAATCACGTTATTTTTACCCACCAACAAAGAACACATGCATTTCTCAATTATGAAATCCATCTGTGAGGTGCCTCTCAAGGCGTGGAGTTGTGCAGCAGACATTGGATTGGATTCTCAAATCATCTTGAAACAGTAGCCGACCCTGGTCCCACTGCACGTTTCTTTGCAAGTTTGTTTGTGGAATATGATAGTCTGCATGCTTCGCTTTTCAAGTTAAACACGTTTTCCATTTATTCCAACTGGCACCAAAGTGATTCTGAAACACTGGGGGGGGCAGTAAGCAGGGACAATAGTCCCTTGTAAAGAATCGTCACCAATCCACTTGAACATTCCAGTTCCTAAGCTGGAATCAGTTTTCCCTGGATGAAATGAGCACCCTTTCCTCCTGGGAAGTATTTGCTGGAAACATCACTAGATAGTCCTGTGCTTGAGGCTCCGTGGCTGTAACATGAAGAAGACAGAAGACACGTCGAAGCTGTTTGCTAAGGATTGAATTGTGTTCCCTCCAAAAGACATGATGAGAGGCCTAGACCTCTGTGCCCACAATGCCCTCTTACTTATGAGTAGGATCTTTGGAAATGGGGTCTAGAGATGAGGTCATTAGAGCAGACTTTAATCCAATATCACAGGCATCCTTATAAAAAGAGGAAACTTGAACTCAGAAATGTCCACACCGGGAGGAATGCCATTTAGAAATAAAGGCAGATGGGTCGTTCATCTGCAAGCTAATCAATGCCAAGGATCGTCAGCAAGCACCAGAAGCTGGGAGACAATACATTTTTGTTGTTTAAGCCACCCAGAGGCTAGTGCCACAGTCCCAGCAAATTAATGCGCCACTCAATCCATCTAAACCTGCAGGTGAGCATCGGAGCCCCATCTAATTAGGTAGTCTTTTTAGAACCTGACTTGCACTCAACAGACCTCCATGGCTGTGTGAATAACCTCACCACCAAATGAAAGACCCCTAGGCCTTGCCTTCAGACCCTTCCAGCATCATTCCACAAGGTTAGTTTTCAGATCAAAACCTCCCTCTTGAGCACCAAAGAGCCAAGACTATGAAGGCATACAGTGTGCAGCCCCTTTAGACCAGCAGTTGCCCTGTGGCAAAGGTGTGTCATAAAGTTTTGATGTGCCACTCTGAGCAGAAGAATGGGAAGAACCTAATGCAAGGATGAGGTGAAAGGTAAAGAACGAAATCTCTATCCTTTTGCCCTGATCCTTGGGACCATCCTGATCTAGAGACAGACCAACACCAGAATACGTGGTGGTCATGGGGGTCGCCGCCTCCTCTCTTGAGCGCCCTCTGGTGTCCTCAAATTGGGATAGCAGGTGCTCATTCAAAGCGGAGAGAGGCGCTTGGGGGAACTGGCAGGTTCTTAATTTAGAAGGCGGCAGGAATTCTTTTGGGCAACTCTGTTGCTAAATTTAGTACGTATCTTCCAGTTTTCCCAGGACAGCAGAGGCAACAATTGTAGTTTATTTCCTCATTTATCCCAGCATTCTTTCTAACCTCAAATCTCACTGTTGTGTGAACACAGTTTGCCCAGGTTTCAGGGGCTTCTTGCACCCCCTCCCATCAATCCATTCTGAAAAAGGAACGAGGTTCTAATCCCATTTCCCCGGCACATTCAGAGTCAAGAGTGTCTAATGCAGCTTCTCCACTGAGACACTATTAATGCTTGGCACTGATCAGTCCCTGGTGTGACCTCGGTGTTTACAGAGGCCCGGGGCTCCCCTCACTAGGTGATAGGAGCACATCCCCTCAACTTGTGACAACTACCTATGCTTCCAGAGGTTGACAAGTGCACCCTAATGTACCCTACAGGACAAAAATCACCCTACTGCTGGATGCAACATTCTTTTTATTTAATAATAACAACAATAGCAAAGGATCTGTTGCTCCATAAAAAAGATTGACCATTGATAAGCTTTCTTTCATTTTTCGGATGTCATATTCTATCTGTATATTTTAAATTAACCTGAAATTATGACACCATTGGTCTATTATTCTAGTCTATATATGGACTAGAACCTCCAAGACATATGGCAAGCACAGATATATCTATTGTATTGATTAGGGTGTCTAATGGAACAGAATCAATAGACTACGCACACATGTTCCTGTGTATAATTATCCAAAGTGATTTATTAGCTAGACCGGCAGGATCAAAGGCAGGAGAGCCCACAGAGGCTGCCTGCATGCTGGAGAGCCGGAGAATCCAGTAGCTCCTTAGTCCAAGAAGCTGGAAGCTGCCAAACAAGAATGATAAGGAATGCAGTCTGAGACTGAAGGACTGGACATTCCGTGGAGCGTCAGTGGTGCGGGTTCACATTTAAAAGCTGAAGGAGCTGGAGTCTGCTGTCCACAGGAAGTGGTGGTAGCAAAAGATGCATCCACTCAAGCAGAATGGAGCTTTCTAACTTGCAGGCCAACTTCTTCTTCCCCTTCATTCTGTCTGGACTGCAAACCTATTGGGTGGTGCCACCCACATAAGAGAGGGTCTCCCCCCTCAGGTTGCTGCCTTACATGCCAATCATCTCTGGACACTCCCACAGACACACCCAGAAGAGTGCTTTAGTAATCTGTTCAACATCACTTAATCCAGTCAAATTGGTAATCACCTGTAATGGTTGACACACTGTGTCATTTTGAGAAGTTTAGGAGCTTAACTAAGTAACTCAGCAGCTTTACATCCTAGGGCATAGAGGACATGCCCTAAGGGACTTGTTTATGCCCTGGGATATTGTAATGGTTGATTCATTGTGTCATCTTGAGAAGTTTAGAAGTTTAACTAAGTGACCTAAGCCTGTGCAAGAGGAAGGCACGGAGATGGTGTGACTGCTACACCCACAGCAGGCAGCCTGCTTATAAGGGAGGAAGATAGGCTTGTTCTTCCCTTTTTGCTCTTGTTGCTTTTGCTGCCCTCTGAAGCCATGAACAGTTGCCCCTTGTCACACCACCCTGCCTTGGAGCCAGCTGATCACGGACTGAAACCTCCACAAACTGAGTTAAATAAACTTTTCTTTCCCTAATTTTGGGTGTCAGGTATTTGGTCTCAGCAATGACAGCATAGTAACTAAGACATCACCAGAAAGCATCACACTTATATTAGTACTATATTTTTATTGGGAACAAAATCAATATTTGTATTCAAAAATATAAACAGCCTTCACTATACACTGGAATATTCCTTCACATCACTTCTTTTCTCATTACATTCTCAACATAACCTTACAGTGGAAGTATTATAATTCTTGATTTTTCCCCCCTCTGTAGTTTAACTTTAAAAGAACTGGGAAATCTGATCAAAGTCACACAGGGAGTGGAACCATTTACTGACTGAGGCTGTTTCTCCCATTCAAAGCTGTATTTGTGTCCTTCCCCTAACCTCCACCCTGTGCTTCACAAAGCAGGCACATGATATCCTTGTGTTCTCTCAGATGACCAATGATTGCTATGATTGTTAGTGATGGTGGCAGTAGGAAATAGCGGTAGCAGCCAACATTATTTGAAGGGTCACTCTGTGCTAGGCATGGGGCTGAATCCCTGTATGGTGTCATCCTTGAAACAGCCCCACCAGAGAGGAATTGTCACCATTTTACTCATTAGGAGATGCAAGCGCAAAAGCTAAACCACTTTCTTGGGTCACTAACAGGTTGATAGGACCAGAAATTCAGTTTCCCTCCTCCTCAAATTCCCTGAATTTTCCTCAGGACTCTTCTTCCGTCATTCTCAAGTGACAAGTGTGAGCTCCCTGTTCCCTCACTAACAAGCAAGTTTCCTTTGCAGAGCTTGGCTCCACATTTGCTGCAGTTCTTCAAAATATATAATTTTGAAAATCTAGACAGACTCTATAATATATTATTAGTCTGAAAACCCGGCTTAGGGTTAAAATAATTTTATTTCCCTGAATGTGGAGAGCTACATCATAGTAACAATGGTGGTGATTGGTAGTAACCACAGGAGAAGCATCGGTAATAGCTGAAAAATTGATAATCATAATGAGGAGAGTCCATTTCATTTCATTTCATTACAAATGCTTGGAATGAGAGAGTATATTATTAAAATGGTACCTTATTTGTTTTCTAGAGGTGCCATATAAGATACCGTTAGCTGAGTGGCTTAAAACAGCAAAACCGTATCCTCCAGTTCTGGAGACAGGAAGTCTAAATCAAGGTGTTGGCCACATTCTCATGCAAGTTTCTGTGGGAGGATGTTTCCTGGACTCTTCCATCTTTTGGAGGTCCCTGGTGTTTCTGGGCTTGTGGCTGCACCACCCTAATCTCTGCCTCCATCTTTGAGTGACCTTCTCTTGTGTCCCTGTGTCTTCACATGGCTGTCTTCTTATAAGGGCACCCGTTATACTGGCTTAGGGACCCCTACTTCAGTGTGATCTCATCTATTACAGTTTAGATCTAGGGTTTGCCCCTCAAAACTTCATGTGTTTGGAATGCAACTGGATCAAAGGGGTAGCACTATGCTCATCAGGAAATTAGTTCACTAATGAACTCATAGCTGATTTGCTGTTAGAAGGTAGAGCTTAATGGAAGAGGTGGTCCCTGGAGGTGTGACCTGGAAGGGTATATTTCCCTCCCCACCTCCTTTCTCTCTCTGCTTGCTGACTATCATGACTTGAGCAGCTTCCTTCCACCCAAGTCCTTCTACCGTGGTGTTTCTGATTCAAGCCAGCCAAACTGAATCTCCTGAAACCATGAGCCACAGTATCTTCTCCTCTAAATAGTGGGTGTTGGGTATCATATCTCAGGAGCAAGGAAGTGACTAACATACTGCATTGACTAATTAATGTGCAATGACTCCATTTCCAAATAAAGTCACATTTCTCTGAAGTATCAGAGATTAGGACTACAGCACATCTTCTTTGAGGGGGACATAATTCAACCAACATCAGGTGGTCTTAGGGTGCAGCCTTAAATCTAGTAGATTTTGAGCAGGGCTTATGCAGCATTTGTTGTTGTGTGGGGATAATTTCTGGGAGTTAGGATACATGTGAGACATTTGCCTGGCCTCATAAACATTGAAGAAGGAAATAAGAATTGGGCAGAAATGCCCCTTACCCCCTGTGTGTCTGTGAGTGTGAGAAACTGGGGTTGTTGGTGAGAAGCTTGATATCATGTTACTAGAATAAGTAGAAGAGTACTGGGGACATTGTGATGCCTTATGATGTCCTGCCTGAGAGATCTGGCCAGTTTATCAATAGGACTGGGCACCTTGTTAGGGATTTTTTACCTGGGAATCCCATACAAGATAGATACATTGTATTCCCTCTGCAATGTTTGCTTGGTTTTGCCAAAGCATTAGAGTAGCAGCTGTTTTCCTAGAATCTAAAGCTTCTGAAAAAGGTACAGGGGACTCCGTATGGTGATCCAAATTGGAGGAGGGTACTTCACTGCATGGCAAGGACCATTCACCATACAGGAGAGCCTATGTAGTCAACTACAGCCATCTCCACCACCGCCCTGTTTATCCTGCCTAATGGCCAGCACCTTCACCCACCATGTCTCAGCCATGTGGTACCCAGGCTCCAAAATGGCCCTGGTAATCCTCATTTCCTGGAATTCACATCCCACGTGGCCCCTTCTCTTATGAGTAGAGCTGACCTGTGCAATCAATAAGATGTTTCAGGAATGTTGCTGCTGATGCAGGTCCCAGAGTTTTCTGGCTTCCAGTTTCCCCTCTTGGGTCCCTTTCTCTGGGAGAAGACAGTCACCATGTTGTGAGGACACTAAAGCAGCCTGGGGTAGACACCCTGAGGTAGAACCACTCAGCTAAGCTCCTCTTAGAACTCTGAGATAAAGATATTTGTTATGGTTGTTATCTTTTATTAGTACATGTTTGCAGTACATAATGATTGTAGGCATCATGTGGAGTTGGTAGTATGTGTACAACACATCTGAATTCTTTTTATGTCTCCTTATCCACTCCTCTGCCTCTTAGTCCTCCTCCCATGTGCAAAAGACCTGTCTCCCTGCTACCCATTATCTATCTTTTATTGTTTTCTTTAATTTATTTACATTTTGAATTTCTCATGTAGAAAAATCATGCAATACTAAAGCTTGTGTATCTGATTTATTTCACCTAACATTATGGTCTCAAGGTGCATCCATTTTCCTATAACTGACTCAAATTTATGCTTTTTTATGGCAGAGTAGTACTCCATTTTGTATACATACCACATTTGCTTTATCTGTTCATCTATTGATGGAGCTCCCAAGATTTAGCTATTATGAGTTGTACTGCTATAAACATAAGTATACATATATCACTGTAGTATGTTATTGTTTAAGCTGCTAAAATTTAAGGTGTTTTCTTACACAACACAATGGGTCTTCCTTATAACCATGTAAAGCAAATAAGACAGAATTCACAAATGAGAAAATACCCCTCATAGCTATAATCGGAACCTGGTTTGTCTCTTTCTAATCTAAAGGACTTCAACAAACCAATTCCCTTCAGCAGGAAGGTGAAAGATTTACCTTGTCAGTGTCCTAAGCAATAAGCCATGTACTGAGTTCTAAGTATATAGCTGGCCAACTGCCGTGTCTGACCTAAGGAAGCTAGGGTCTGTGGTAGACAAAACAAGAGCTGTGTCACTGAGATGGAAAGCACGTTGTGCCGGTGTGACAGGTGTGGCCAGCGCCTCCAAGGTTCTTCACATGTGGACAGCATCAGACTGCCACTGAAGACCTGCAGAAAAGACTTGTCACTGCCTGGAGGGGCAGAAACCTGAAATGTGCCCCTTGGGCTATGGTGAGTCTGTGTAGGAAGGACGCACCCCAAAGTGGGCAAGGAGTTTCTTAAAAGTCGGCAGAGGTTGTCTTGAATTCTTGATGTCCCTTTAAGTACTATCAGCCATGCAGAGGACAGAAATCCTGAGAAGCTTGGCTGTGAATTCATCTTTTAGATAAATGCTCCTTCCTATATAACTTCCATCAGGGAGCTATGACCTGTATATTTGTTTATTGTTTTTGTGGTACTGGGTATTGAACTCAGGACCTTATGCTTGCCAGACAGGCATTTACTCCACTGAGCTATATCCACAGCCAGGGAGCTATGACAGGTAAAGCAGCTCTTTTGACCTGGTTATCAAACTTGACTATACACTGGACTCACCTAGAGACTTGATCAAAAATGCAGATTTTATCCCAGCACTAGGAAGGCTGAGACAAGAGGATCATCACTACGAGTTCAAGGCCAGCCTGGTCTACATAGTGAGTTCAAGACCAGCCTGAACTACAGAGTGAGACCCTGTCTCAAAAAATAAACATATAGGTAAATAAATAAATAAATGAAGATTTCAAGAGCCTACCCCAGGGAGTTGAAAAACAGAGCTAAGCTCTTGTTTTTCAAACCCGTTCCCATGATTTAAATTTGCAAACAGGTTTGGGAAGTACATTTAGTCAATGGGTTTGATGAGACCATTTTGATCCTCTGGGCCAGCATCATGCTGAGGAGGTTTCCCTTCTGGCCAGCCACCTAGCGCAATGCTCTGCTGTGTGGCAGTAAGGAAGGGTACTGGTCTACATGCCCCTCTTACTAAAAAGCATCATAAAGCTCAGCTGTTGACTTTGCCCAAAGTGTGTTAGGATTCTGTCCCATTGGCTCTTTACCTGAGGCGGTTAATGAGGGGTCAAACATAAGAATGTTGGAATCAGATAAGTCACACCTGGGCCAGAGTCGCACTAACTTGAGAGTTATATGCCATCGGGCCAGTTACATCTGTCGGCCCACTCAGGGGGCCCAGGGGAGATTTTTCCAGGTGAAGTACCAAGGCTAAAGAATGCGTGTGTGCAAGACACCAGCAACAAGAGCGGGCAGTGTGAGCAGAGCAGAGTGCAAGGGCGCCACAGTGAAAGCCCGAGTACAAGAGCAGGAGCCCGAGCGCTGCCTGCATTATTGTATGATTCTTATACCAGCTGTTATCTCACGTCTACATTCTGACATAGTTCTGTAACCAGCACATGCCCATTTACCTGTGCTAAGTCACAGTTCCATAACTGTATCCCCCTGTGTACCTGCGCTAGACAAGCAGGGTCACGTCCTTAGGTGTCCTTAGATGCCCCTGGGCTTTTAAGCAATCTGAGTGGTTCCCCACACATACCTAACCTTGCTGAGCCTTGGTTTACCCATCAGCACCAATAGTTGTTCAAAATACCATAAACTGGGTGGCTCTGACAACAGAATTTTATTTTCTCACAGTCCTGGAAGTTTGAGATGAAAATGTAGGCAGGGATACATTCTCTTGAGACCTCTCTCTTTGTCCTATAGATGACCATCTTCTCTGTGTCCTTGCATGGTCATCCCTCTGTACAATGTCTGTTCTAATCTCTTTTCTTATAAAGCCACTAGCCATATGGGATTAAGTCCAACCCATAAGACCTAATTTTACCTTAACAACTTCTTTAAAGACCCTATCTCCAAATAGGTGACATTCTGAGAGGTTGGGATTAGGGCTACCACATATTGATTTGGGGGAGATACAATCCTACTCAGACAGAGGTAAGATAATCAGTATACAGACTAAGATAAGATTTGCTACCAAAAGATGGAAATTCTTACATTCATTCCCACAAGTTTTGTTGGCACTGTTTGAAAAAAAGTCTTAAGAAGCAATGGCACACAGGAAAACTGGCTTTTCTTTCAGGTGATAATCCCCTTAAAACATCTTGCCTGTCCCCCACCTCCCAAGCCCTTGAGTGGAACCCTGAGAAGGTGGTCTGGGCAGCTGCAGCAGCCGCCCAGGCTGTTTTCCTGAGCAGCTTTTGCCGAGGCCACATGGAATCTGAGCTCAGCACTTAAGACTGGGTTTCTCTCAGAGGCGCTGACGGCTCAAGCACTTCTTGGCACCTAATCCTTTTTCAGAAGAAGGGGAAAGGCATTTTAATGCAGCCCAGAAATCCTCACTTTGGGCTTTTAAAAGGCTGTGCTGGATTTTCACACTCGGCCTTGCCTCCCTGAAAGCTCGGGACCAGAAGCAAGGCCAGGAAACCCACACAAGGACCAACTAAGGCTGCAAAGGACAGGGGACCAAGGGCCCCATGGAGCCTGCAGGAGCACCCCATGTGGGCTGGATTCCTCTTCATAAGTGCAGCCTGCCTGGAGAGGTCACTTCCAGGTCAGGTGTCCACCCTGCACCATGAGGGAGCCTCACGGCCTCCAACACACATAGCTACGCATGTTGGGAAAAAGCTGAGTCCTTCACTTCCTTGTCATTCACTAGAGTGCTAAGGGGAAGGAAAGCAGGTATTGTGCAGCTTCCTAAGCAGGCAAACGTGGAGTGCTACAGCCGCACGCACTGACTGACTCCGGGGTGGGCCCACAGCCTAGGATGATGGTATTGAACTTTGTGTCTGTGCCCTCACCTCTGGGCCACAGCCTGCTTTTATAGTGCTAGAAGAATGCCGAGGGCATGCTGTGTGGGCCCATGCAGACAGAGGAGATAGGGTACAAGGACATTTACTTAAAAGATATAAAGGCAAGGACGTTATTATGTCTTGTGTCTAGAAGTCCCTCAAAGCCTCATATACTGTGGGGAACTTTTTCAGAGGTGGCTGGATCTTGAGTATGCGATGCCCGGATCAAAGGTGTGTGATCGCTAAATCAGTCCACTGATTGATTTGGTATAGTTCTGGGAGTGATATTGGGAAGGCCCACCCTGGGTGTGAGTAAGAGCAGCTAGCCTGGACAGAATATAAGGGGCAGAAAGAGGGCTGCCAGGATCGCTTGCTCCCCCACTGCTTGCTGCTCCTGCTGCTCCTGTTTCACTGCTTTGCTGCTTTGCTGACTTCTGCCCACCATGAACTATTTCTCCTCTGCAATGCCCCTCTGTCATGTCACCCTGCCTTGGAGACAGCCGATTATGGACTGAAACCTCTACAACCTGAGAGCTAAATAATCCTTTCCTCTAACTTTGGGAGTCAGGTATTTTGTCTCAGCAATGAGAAAAGTAACCAAGATAGAACTAAATGACGCAAAGCAAAGCTCCCACTAGCCAGGAGGGGCTTCTGACTGGGGCTCTTTGTCTAAGGATTCTTAAGGTGTTTAGAAGGGGCTTGGGCTCTTGGTTAAACAATTTAATCTTTATAGGAGACTGCATACCTTTTAGGGTCCAATCTATGCAGCATTCATGCAATGTCCACACAGGGCCTCTGTGCTCTTAAGCCAATGGCCTGCCTGACTATGCTCTGGCCAGGGCTCGAACAGCCTAAGGACAGATACCTAGCAGATGCTTTTGTAAGATCCCTGGACAGTCATGATTTAGCAGACTCCACTTTGGGCTTTCTGGCTCTTTTTTTTTTTCCACCTTTTTGAGACAGGGTCTCACCATGTAGTTCAGGCTGACCTTGAACTCACTTTGTAGCCCAGTCTATCCTCTAGCTCACAGCAATCCTCCTGCCTCAGCCTCCTGAGTGCTGGGATTACAAGAGTACACCAACACACCCAGGTTTCTGGCTCCATTTTGGGGCCACTGTCCTTACTAAGAAAATCCTAACTCATTTCTCACTAACTCCTGTGACATTAGGATGGTGGATTCAAAACAATGAGGGGAGATGAGGTAGAACCTGTATATGTGCTAAAGACCTGGCAAAGATCTTTCCATCTCTGGATTGCCTGTTCTTCATGTGGTTGGATCAATGGTCTCTAAGCCTCTTTCCAGGTCTAATAATTTCGCCTACACCCAGACTGCCTAGACTTGGCCCTGGGGGTTCAGCCCAGCTAGCAATCCCGAGTTGAATCTGCAAGGTGACATTCACTTTGACAAGAAGAGAGTTAGAGTGAGTACAACAGAGAAAACAACACGTTATCTCTCAGGAAATGAAGCACACAGACCCGTACCTCTGTCCAGAATTATGAGCACCCATAACATTCCCAGGTTGCCATGGGGGAGTAGGCCAGCACAGTCTGTGGGACCTGTCCAGGTGTTTTTGATTCAATAGGTCTTGGGTAAAGCCCATGCCCCTATTTTGCATACCCAGGTATTTTAAAACTCACCACAATCTGAAGGTTACTCTTTGAGACCCCTTGCCTCCTGCATAATGCCCTTGGTCTTGCCCTCCCACACACTGTCAGCATCCTGATCTGAGTAAAATCATGACCAAATTTACAGCATGGCCCAAACAGTACCCTCCACCTAGATTCTGCCATCCACAGGAGATTCACAAAGGTATAGAAGGATTAAAATGACCAGATCACCCAGGGAGCCACTAACGTTGTGTTCTCAGGGATGCTCTGAATCCCAGCAGAGGAGCAACAGGGTTTTCTTGGTGGGGTTCCCGGCCCTCCTGGAATTTTTTCCTCTGGGCTAATTTTGGCCTCCAACCCTCTTTTTTTGCCTCTCAAGATGTGAAAGATCCAAATGGGGAAACTGAGGCATGAAGACAAGGATTTGGGCTTCAGCTCCATGTGGACAGGAGCAAGGAAGACACTGCAGTGCCAAGGCCACGGCCTCCTTTGCCCGGGAGAATGAGGGGTGGACTTGGCACGCTAGATGGGGGGTGCTACTTGATTTAAACAGAGTCTCCTCCAAGTTTCCGTGTGCAATTTAATATCCTGACACATTAAGCTGTGTATAACCATTTCTGGAAGAAACTGATTTTTTCCTTGACAGTTTTTAAAATTAAGTCATAGATCAATGTCCTCTAAGAACAGAATATACCCTTAAATACATTTGAATATTTCTTTTAGTTTTATTTTTCTTAAAGTCCAGAAAGATGAGTGCAATGTGCATTCCTCTGTTACAGAGTCTCCTAGACGCGGGCTACTGTGTGCTGACTGCAAGGATATGAGGGTGAAGGCCTTGGTGTGCCCATACCCTCCTGGCACCTGCAGGCTGGGGGACCTCGGAGACAGTCCTGGGAGCCCAGGGGCCGGTGGGAACGGCACAGAATGATCCTGAGACATGGGCTGACTGGGCGCACATGGTACCAGCCAGTCTGGACATGGTCCCTGAGCTGCACACACATCTCACCTGGGTCTTTCCAAACCAAGGCTTCTGGGGAGCTGGGATTGTCAGATAAATGCAGAAGAGCCAGTTAAATTTGAAAATTTGGACAGACAGTGGCTTACTTATTAGCTAAATATACCTCTGAATACGGCCCTGAGAGCTCGCCTCTACTGCCACCATCCCTATTTCCTGATAGAGAAACCAATGCACAGAAAGGTGGAGTGAGTTACCTAGGGATGCACAGGTGGATGCTGCAAGGCTGGGGTTCAAACCCAAGTAGTACATAGTAGTTCCCTCGTCCCCCTTGCCAGCAGCACCAGGTTATTATGAAGCAAACCCCAGACACCACCCACTTGCAACTGTTGCCATGTCTTCTATGACTAGAAAAGATAAAAACAGTTTATTTAAACAAGATGACTGCAATGTTTGCGGTTAAAAAAAAAGAAAAGAATCTCAGTTCCATAAAATAGTCAGTGGTACTATTGAGTGTGTTTGTGTGTATGTGTGCATGTGTATATGTGTTTAGGGTTTGGCTTTGGTTTTAGTGGCTTTAGGAGCCAGGTCTGCACATTCCTAGCAGGTTCATGAGATAGAATATAAAAAATGCCTCAGGTGAGACCTTTGCTCCCTGTGGAGCTTGGTACAATAGAGAAATGACCTAAGCAGCAGGTGCCCACTGCATTGCTCAGCAGAGCCCTCGGCGCCCCACAGGAAGAGGGCCGAGGACAGTGATGCCCTTGGTCAGAAAAACTTCATGGAGCAGGTCAGTCATGTCCTGGGGTTTACACTTAGAAGAAGACAGGAAGGACAAAGGGATAATCTGAGAACAAAGAGAAAGACTCAATGCACTTGACTTCATAAGCTAATTTCCATGAAGAGCAGAGCCCTGGATCAGTGTAGGATTATATTTATTTCTTATCCACCTACTTGTCAGACATCTAGACACAAACTGTAATACATATATAATGTCTAGGTGGGGGCATTGTGTGGGTGCAGGGTGTGGAGAAAGGGGAAGTGTTGGTCCAAGAACACGAAGTTTCAGTTAGATGGTGCAAAGTTCCTGGGGATCTATTGATCATCATGGTAACTCTAGTTAATAACAACGCATTGCCTATCTCAAAATAGCTAAAAGAGGGGACTGTAAATACTCTCAATGAGAGTAAAGGTCTTGATAGGAATTGCAATCCCTCAATTCTCTATGTCCCCATTAATTGACAAGTGAGAGGGACTTGAAGTTTTGCATACTAACCTGATTTAATCATTGTACAGTGTTTACCTGCATTATAAGATCATATTGTAACCATAAAATATAGGCAGCTATTTTCGGTTTAAAGTAAGATTAGTGTCTCATCCTTATTTCATGGATGCAATGTCTTTTTATTTACTCTGCAAGAATATTAATGATGACTTTAAAGCACATTCTTCTTTATCATTTCTGTGATTTATATCATGTCTAGGTTGTTTCTTCCCCTCTCTCTGGTCCTACCTCTTCTGCTCAAGGTTGTTCTTAAATGTCAAATGACCCTTCACTGTCTCCTTGCTGCAATATGCAGAATGAAGACATTTCTCTGGGCTGGCTTTGCGGAACAGGACAGGAAGGCTGGGGATCTAACTACTTTTCTAAAGCACTTTAAATGCATCATGGTGCCCTGAGTCCCGCTTCCCTAGGTCCCTCATGTCACTAGCCCTGAGCTTCTGTGTGGATCCAGGCTTTCCCTTTGGGTGGCTTTTGGGTCTGCTCTGGTGCAGTGCTCACCACACATACACTTGCTTTCCAGCCTCCTCATTGTTTTTACTTCCATAACTCTTACGTTTTAATAGATAGAGTGATATGTTTTTCAAAAATGGCCTGTCTGTTATTTTAGCATGATTTCAGGAGGGCCTGGAGGTCATCCATTTACTCCAGGCTGTCACCTGAGTCAGGCACTGCTCCTCAGATCTCAGTGAACTTGGCTTTGGGACCTCCGTGTTGTTATCTTTTTATGAAGGCCATCAGATAAACAAAAATGAAACTTTTTTTCCAAAATCTGTTGTCATTTAACTAACATTGCCTTAACGTATGACAAAAACCCTGCTTCTCTGTCATCTATTTCAGAACTCTGAGCTCAAAGAAGGAAAGAACGTAGAGGTGGAGTTCTGAATCTATTTCGCCTTTGGAGAAAAAGTACAGTTTGCTGCCAGTGTTTATGTAATTCTCAATGAGAGAGAATTACTATATTTTGTAAATGGAAACACTGCTACTAAAAACAGAATGCTAGAAATGGAATGATGCCTTTGGTCTCCAAAGCCTACCTATATGCCTGAGTCAGGCGAAAATAATAAGACCGTTCGTGGCAAACTTTGAGGGTGAGGTTAAAATGTAAGCCACAAGTTATCTCCAGGTAAACAAAGCAGCCATAAGTGCCACTGGCTGAGTGTTCTCTGGGCAAACTGGAGGTGAGATTTATTAAGTGCTTCTCAGCACAGCCCGCAGATGGGCGAGGGCTTGACAACAGGTGTGAGGAATCCTGCAGTAGGTGCACTGCCCTCTGGTGGATGGGCTGGTACTGCATATGACGTTCTCTGTTCTCCAAGATGGTGAAGGGTAGATCGGGCTCTCTTTCCAGAAGAGATGAGATTTGATCTCAGATCAAAGAGGGCAACAGATGTTCTCATTTAACCTCTTTTCCATTTCTTATTGGAGTATCTTTACCAGTATCAGCACCACACCTACTGTGTGCTGTCTCAGAACCACCCTTGGGGATCTAGCATTTCTCAGGTGACAGCTATTTTCCTGACATCCAGGATGCCCTTCCCCTTGGCAGAAGTAAAGCACATACCAGTGTAGAGGAAGAAATATTGAGGTTTACCACCAGTCCTTTCGTCCCCACCACCATGGCAGCTGCCAGCTTTTAACTAAGTATATTCAAAATCTCAATTTCTCACACTAGCCATATTTCAAGTGCTCAATGGCCATATGTGTTTATCACATCAGGCAGTGCAGATAGGAACAGTTCTATCACTCTAGAAAGTTCTATGGGACAGTGTTACTCTAGAACTCGTAAAGGTTCTGGAACGTTTCCATGATTCTCAAGGACAGAATTAAATGCACCTCAGCTGTGCTCCTGCAAGTCTTTACTCCTACCTATTCCAAAACACTCATCACAGTTTGACTCGAAGTAGAGCTCAGTAATGTGCCTGCCTCTCCCACTTGACCTTAAACTCATGAGGGCCATTGCCAAGCTTGTGTCCTTTGCCATCATCCTCAGCACCCAGGACAGAATCTGACAAACAGAAATCACAGAATGAGTAGCAGTTGAATGACTGAGCCCATTGTAAACTCCCTGAGGGCAGGGACAAAATGTTTTGATTTCCCTGTTTCCCACAGCTCCTTGACAAAGATGAAACTTTGGCAAATGTCCATGGAATGGTTGAGTGCTCACACATTAGCCAGCTGAAAGATGGACCTCAGTGCCACTAAGATAGAAAGTCCACTTGCTGTGCTCCTCACACGCACCAAGCTCCCGCTCACTTCCACCTCTGCACCTGCCACCCCTCTGGCTTTGTCGCATCTGCCATGGTCTCCCATGCTCTCACCGCTGGGCAGGTCTGATCACGGGTTCCTGTCACACCCATACACATGTGTACTCTGTGCTTGCTTCTACCTAGATTTCTTGGACACCCTCTCTTTTACTCACAGCTGGAACTGTGCTCTGTGCTTTGGGCTGTGTCCACCCCCAGGACTTGCCCAAAATGACCATCTGGGAAAGAGAGAGAAAAAACTTTTGCTCTTCTATTTTCTTTTAATCTCACCGTGGAAAATGGTCTGGTCCCGCTGTGTGTTTTAATATGCTGATATAGTAGTGTGTGAAGATTTATGATTTAAATATACATATTTAGGGTATATGCTAACTTATTTTCATTGATTTGGGTACATGGTTGAAACAGGTAGCCGCCCTGGGGTACCTCTTGCCTCTCTGTCCTGCTCACATTTCTGGAACCAGCAGAAGCCCCCCAACCTGCATCTTCTCCATCCACTCTGGCCAGCAGATTTTAGGGAATGGACCTAGAGCCCTCCAAGGCCCTTAATGGCTTCATTTTAATTTTTACTTATTTATTGTGTGGTGCTGGGAATGAAATACAGGGCCTCA
The DNA here is from genome assembly GCA_004027595.1 of Dinomys branickii. Lineage (NCBI taxonomy): Eukaryota > Metazoa > Chordata > Mammalia > Rodentia > Dinomyidae > Dinomys > Dinomys branickii. Next base: position 8,302 of record PVLD010016556.1, on the reverse strand, counting down.
AGCATGCTCGGCAAGCACTCTACCACTGAGCTACACCCCCAACCCCAGCTTCAGTTCTGATGCTACTTCCAGGTAACACACTGCACCGTGTTCTTGAATTTTGGGGAGTGTTTTTAGCTACAAGTTTCATCTTTCCAACCACCTGACAAATTACATGAGCATCTTACATTGACTTTGTCCCAAAGGCCCACTTATAACAGATAGGACAGACACAACAACCTGTCCAATCACATTTGATAAAGAAACAGAGCCAAGGATGCGGTGACCTACTCAGGGTCATACAGGTGACAGACAGCCTCACTAGTCCTGGATTTGGATTGTGGATCTGGACCGAGGAAAGAGCCATGTTTCCAAGGGACGCTTCCGGCTCCTCCTGAGCAAACCTGTCCGCAGTGGTCTCCTGTCTACCTTCAGCTTCATCCCAGTGAGGGGTAGCACTGCCCTGAGGCCTGGAAGGAAGTCCACACACAGAAGGATGTCAGCTGGGAACTTGACAAAAGACAGGAAACAAGGTCACGACCACCTAATAGCCAGCCAACTTATTTCTTTAGCAACGTGTAGCTCCAGGGTCAGGGCCACGTCCCGGAGAGGTCTGAGTCTTTCTTATCCAGAAAGTCCCCTACTGGACAATGAGAGAAATTTCTAGCAGCTTGGAGAAGTCCCCTCCCCTGGCTTAAAATACTAAGTAGGACAGTCACCTGCAGAACTTGTCCTGGGCTTCCTCCATTCCGCTGTGCCCTTATCCTGGCTATCAGGCAGAGCAGGCAAAGGATTCAAACCTGTGGGCTTAAAAAATGCCAATCAAGTGTAAATGATGATCCCATTAAATAATGATTTTCATTCAAACCCAGCCATATAGATTTCTCAGGCTTGTCATTAGCTGTGTCAAATAAACTGCTTTTTTAAAAATATATATATATTTTTTTTAGCACTTAGTCTGAGATTTTTGTGATCATTTTAGATTTGGACTTTTTTTTTCAAGTAGTGACCAAAAAAATCTTGCTGCATTCAGTCTCCTGAGAATGTTGGGTCGAGTTTTTTGATCCCTGTGACTCACTGATTTGAGGGCTGATGTAGTGCGAGGGGTCCTTATTAGTGGCGTCTGTCCCGGCTGTAATGTTTTTGTTATTTTTCCTCATTTGTTCACCCTGACATCATGTCATTACAGAATGGTGCTGTTCAGGCCCTGCCTGGGCTGTTCGTTAGCGTGTGTTTAATGAGCAGCTTAATTGAGCTGTCTAGTAGGCCACCTGTCGCCCTCCGGACTTATTAACATACTAATGGCCTGACATTGTATTCTCTGACAGGCAACAGGGCTTACTGATTTGATGTCTGGACATGGAGATTTTATGCAGGAATGAGAGCGGGCATTGGGAAAGAGGTTTAAAAAACGCAAATTAACTCTTTGGTATCTATGTGTTTATGGCTGTCTTGCAGCAGAAAAAAAAAAGTTCAGCCCGTTGTTGTCACGGGCCAGGGGAGCGTATTTTGGAAAGGAAGCCTGTCTGTGTCCTTGCAAACCCAGCCGTGGTTCTGCAGGAGAAAATATGCTCCTTGTAAGCGGAGCAGGCTTTGTTTCCATTACAGTAGGATTGTTGGGAACCGCTTCAAAGGGGAAATGTGCCGCTCAGGGAAAGTTCTGCAAGGAGACTTTTCTTGACTGTAGCTAAACAAATGAAAAACAGCATGACTCCGTGTGAGGGATTTGAGTGCAGGCTGTGCCCGCCTTTTAAATCCAGCTGGGGCCTGGATTGTGAATGCTGGGCAGAGCAGGAAGGGAAGGGAAGGCTGAAGGAAAGGCTGGGGCTGACAAGTGTGCTGGGCGCAGTCTGGCATCCTTTGTTTTTCTCCTGGGTGTGTGAGAGTGGGTCCTTTCCCCTCAGCCCCCTTGCAGAGGCAGGAAGACCTCCGTCCAGGAAATGGCATCAGTCACAGGCCAGAGAAGAGGAGTTCAGAGCAGTGGCTTATGAGGGAAATGGACATTTCTTTTCTGTCCATTCATCTTTTTGTCTAGCTCTTCTAGATGCCCCTCTTCCTCTGAAGAGGCTCATAGAACAAGCACATACATAATCCTAAAGAAAAAGCTTCATACATCTTAGAGAAGTTAAGTCTGAGCAGGGTCATGATTAAGGGTTGAGCCTAGTCTGACTGGCCACTCCAGAGGTAGAGCAGAAACCCAGTGAGGAAGAGCCCTTTGAGGAACAGCCCCACCAGGGTACTGGGGTTGGTGGTTTCCCTTGGGCCTGAGGCTCCTGCCAAGGTGACCAAGGAGCTGCAAGAGGCTAAACCTGTGAAGAGATCCAGAGAACATTCCACATGCCACCGCCTACAGGCTGCATTCCAGAGCTTGGTATGGGGAACCTGCCACTGGAAGACTCTTTATGGGAGGCCACAGTGGGTGCCCTTCCTCCCAGCTTTGAGCAGGGGGAATACTGCCAGAGGGGCAGGCACACTTCCTCTCCATGCAGGGAAGAAGTGAGGAGAAAAAGGGCACAGACCCTTGCACTGTACACCTGATAGCTTTCATGGGATGATGACCTTGACCGAGATGAGCGCCTTCAGGTTTATCCCGTAAGCCAGGCTGATCTCATTGAGGTTTTCTATCCTCCAGTGTCTCAACTTCAGCACAATTTCCACAGGGGGCTGAGTACTGCTTAGCTGCATGGGATTGTCCTGTGCAGTGCAAGATGTACAGCTGCACCCCTGGTCTCTATCCATTAGAGGCCAGGCGCCAGAGCTGCCGCAACCCATCTGTGGCAACCAAAAATGTCTCCAGACACTGCCAGATGTCACCAGAGGTGGATAAGAAGTCTTCCTTGTTCAGAATTTGTCTTAAACCTGACCTCCCTCGCTCTGTAGAGGAGAAGCAAATCTCAGTAAGTGTAAGAAAAACCCAAGCTCTCCCAGCTAAGATGCAGGAGACAGAGCAGGATTTAAACCCAAGCCTAGTGGGTCCCATGCCCCAGCTCATTGCTTTCTATAATCATTTTGGTTGTGATGATGGTGGTCTAGGTGTTACCAACAGTGGGTCAGCTGTCCACATCCCAGTGCTGCCCTTCAGAAAACTAATGTGGTCAGGTCTTTTGTCAGGATTGTATGTATCATCTTTTAATAGGTTCTCATTATCCCTTTGAGATAGATAATTCTCTCTTAAGAGATAAAGACACTAGACTCAGAGGAATGAAGAACAAGTCCAAGGTCATATAGCTAGTTGAAGAGTCACCCATGTCTTCAAAACGCAAATGTTTTCCATTGTTGCCCCCAGAATCCCAGCCACCTGCACCTGGAGTCGCCCATCCTTATCATCCATTCTCCTCTCCTGCCAAGAAGAAAAGGGATATTTCTTCCCTTTACTACCTGGGCTGACCGGGGTGCTGTGCTATGAAATTTCCCAGGGCCGGGTGGGATGGTTAATCTTATGTGTCAACTTGACTAGGCATGGGGTGCCCAGATATTTGGTCCAATATTATTCTGGATGTTTCTGTGAGAATTGTTTAGGATGAGATCAACATTTAAAGCAGTGGACTGAATAGAACACATTGCCCTCCCAAGTGTAGGTGGGCCTTGTCCAATCAGTTAAAAGCCTGAAGTAAGAGAAGATTCCTCCTGCCTAATGTCTTCTCAACTGGGACACTGGCTTTTTCCTCCCTTCATATGTGAACTGAAACATCTGGTCTTCCTGAGTCTTGAACCTGCTACCCATTGGACTAGAACTACATAATTCACCCTCCTGGGTGTCCAGCTTGCTAACCCCTCCTGTGGATCTTGGGACTTGTCAGCTTCCATAGCCACATGAACCAATTCCTCATAAATCTCTTTATTTATAAATAATATAAATATATAAATAATACAATATTGAGTATATTATAAATATATTATTTACAATACCATGGTACCTTGGTCCACAAACTTAACTCATTCTCCAATTTTAGAAAAGATGGCTGTGTTTGCATTTGTGTGGGAAAGATGGCTGCTGCTGTGTTTCTTACCCAACGCAGAGTTTGCAAACAGAAACAAAATGTTGCTAAATGCTTCTGTTTGCAAACCAACTTGTTTGCAAACCAACTTGTTTGCAAGCAAAAGTGTTTGTGAACCAGAGTACCACTGCATTTATAATATTATTTAGTTTATTACATTAAGTATATTGTAAATATATTAAATATATAAATATATAGCACAAAATGAATGTATATAAATATGTAATGTACTATTAAATATATCATATTAATTCTGTTTCTCTGGAGAACCTGAGTAACCAGGTTTTGGTTAGCTTTCATAGATGACAACTTGCTTTAGCCCATATTTTTGACAGCTATGTACCACTTTGCTCTAGGACTAGCTTGTAACCAATATCTAGGGGTTTTTTTTCAGTTTTTAAAATTTATTTTAAAAATAAAAGAAGGAAAATATCAACAGACAGACATCCATTTATAAAACAACATACGAACAATACAAGCAATACAGAGTTACAGACAAAGTAGTAGGAAATTAACAATGGTTGTTGTATTACATGTTGATATTTTCAAAATGGTTTCTCAGGAGAGCAAATAGAGACATGCAAGATCGATCAAATAATTAATCATTAGCTGTTCCTTTCAGTAAAGCGACAGAAGTCAGTAGTTCTACTATGTTAGCTATCCTGTATATACGTACATACATAATTTCCTTTTATACATACATAATTTCCCCTTCTTTCCTTTCTCTTTTCACTCACTGCAGTTGCTCTTTACTTTCGAGCATGCTCCTTTCATTTCACAATGTCTGTCCTATCTCCTAATTTTTATTCACTCGTTCAGGTTCTTACACTAGTGAGACAATACGTTGCTTACACATGGAGATCTTGTCCAATATCTAGTTTCAAAATACAATCCAAGAGCTTCTCCTTGGAAGCAGCGACGCACTGCCTCAGGGTCAGGACTGCGCGTGATCTTGGCTCTGCCACTGTGGAAGAGGATTCTCCACCACCCCGCAACCAACCGAGGTATGGAAAGGGGACGCCCTGGCCTCGGGGCCACTGTGCTCACTTTCCTATGTAGATAGAGTCGTGAGCATGGCCTGGAAGCCTTCCGGAGCCATCAGCACCAAAAAAAGACCAAGACAGGGAACTAGAAGCATTACATTCTACTTATGTAGGAGATGAAAGTTTCCAGGAATTAAGTTTAGCTTCATTTCAATACATAGGTGAAAATGGTGATCCCAAAGCCTTAATAGAGCGTTCGTGGACAGAAACATACTCCTAAACACCTCCAATTATAACTATGAATGTTTTTTTTAAAAAAACAAAACCATATCGTCTGCTGTAAAGCAGAGTATACTAACCAAGTTATGGGAAGCAGTGGAAGTTAACCTCGGAACCGCCAAGCCAAAGACAATGAAGAGCAGTTCATGGACAATCACCATCCTTTTAATTCTACAACATCCATAAGCAACGTCATCTCAACTGGAACTCCTAGTATAGATTGCCCCATCAAATAAGAAAAAAAGACAAAAAAGAACAACTTTCAAAAGCTCAGAAACCTAAGCTGGCAGATAAAACAGGTCACAAAGGGAAATTTCCTCGAGGCTGAAACTGGGTTGATGTTGTAAAGCATTTAAGCAAAACTGGCTCTAAAGATGATGACCCACCCTTGGAATTTGACACGGAGAAAGAGCACCCTTCAAGAAGTAAAGTGGGTTCAATATCTTCCATTACTATTTCCTGCTATTGCAGTGACTTTTTATAAAATACAGTTTTTGTATGTTTCTCACGTAATACATGTAAGTAGAAAGTTCATGTAGAGAATTGGTTGTATTAAATTATTTTCACAAATTTGCCTTAATAAAAAGTAAAAATGTTACTGTTTAGTATATTTATAAAGCCTGTTGAGCTTTGTAAATGAACAAATATGGGGGACAACCAGTTAATTTATGACCTTATTTTAGTGATAATTTTTAAAGTGATATGGAGCCTTTTTCAAACTGTAAAAGCAGAATATTGAGTGTATAGTTAGTTCATAGCATGATTCATATTAATAGGCCTCTTATCCTAAAGAAAGCCTTCGTCTCTTCTTTTGCTTTAATTATTGAATTAGAAATTACTTCAAAGACATTTAAATACTGGTGTTTAAAAGTTACATCACACTCTTTGTCATTACTTTTTATTTTTCAACAGTGAATTCCTTCTCTTGATTGGTTCAGGACATTTGATCATGAGAGCTTTCAGTGATATGTGCAATAGGACAGTATAAAAACCAGTTTCCCAGGTACATTAGAACACATTTGCATAAGCACAGTGTTGTGGTACAAGCCTGTAATCCCAGAACCATGGAAACTGAGGCAGGAAGATCATACATTTGAGGCCAGCCTAGGCTATACAGGGAAAACCTGTCTATAAAAAGAGAGGGAAGAAAACAATTGTATAAGTTCCATTTAAAATATTTCTCTTTGCTGCTGTATATACAAATATGAGAGTAAATGCTGCCTTAATTTTGTATTGTTGGAGACAATGATTTTAATGAATTCTTATTTATATGCTGTTGTGTTTTTAATTGTTAGGTTACTGAGGTCTTTAAATGGATTCAACATACATTTCAAATCTTGTTTTTATAGTGTCTTTTCAAGTCCAGTGTATTTATCAATCTCTGCATCTTTTTAATATACATGGAAATCTTTCAAATGAACTGTTATACATGCTTTTTAAAGTCATCAATAAAGGAAACCATTGGCGTTATTTTGTTAGGAAAAGTTACTGATGTTTGTATGTGATTTACAGTGACTTTGTGCAGTCCCTCCTTCTTGGTTACTTTTCTGTCATTGCTGGGACAAAATACCTGATCCCCAAAATGAAGGAAGGAAAGGTTTATTTGGCTTATAGTTTGTGCAAGTTTCAGTCCATACTTGGCTGGTTCCAAGGCAGAGTGGCGTATGACAGACGGCAAGCTTTCATGGTGGCAGAACACAGCAAAAACAAGAGCAAAAGGGAGGAATGGCGGCAAGCAGCCTCTTTCCCTCCCTTACATTGTATGCAAACTACCTGCCCCAGGGCGGGTGTAGCACTCACACCCATAATCCCAGCATTGGGTCATGGATTAATCACAAATCCTAGAAGCCTGCCCCATGACTGTATGAGGATTTGGGGGGACATGCAGACACAAACTGTAACATCCTCCATTTTGAGAACCTAGAACTTCTGCTGTATACCTGGAAGGGTGGATTTGTTAGTATGTCAAGTTATACTTGTGCAGTTTATGTCTGAGGTTTTAAAGAATAATTAACTTTTTAAAAAGTTACCTTAGCATAAGAGCAATTTGAAATGCATCCATGGTTTTGGTTTTTACAAAGTAAAGTTTGGCCTCAGTTAAATTGTTTGAAATTGTAAGTATAATTACAGTGCAGAAGTTTAACCTCTTTTGAAAGCTGAATCACATTTTGTTCCTTAAATTAGTATTAATATGCCAACCAGAATATGCCAACTTATTTTCAGGGTTGTATATGTGTGATTTTTGTTATGCTGATTTGTTTGCTCATTTACTGAAGAAACCTCTGGTAGTGAGGGGAAAACATTTTTTTGTTTGTTTTACTCTTAAGATTCTGAAATTGTTTGGGCTTACTGTAGTTGCTAGATTACAAAGAATAATGCTAATTGAATTCCAGTGAACTATGTTTACTATTTTCATATGAAATGTACAAATTTCCGGGGGGTGATGGTGACCATGGTACCTCTTATTACCTTGTGTAAAATACTTGTATGCTGAAAAACTGCAAAAGTCTTTGATCAATATCACTGTCAACACTCCCAGTATATTTTCTCAAGGTCTCTTTGCCTAAAATTGTGTGGAATGATATAATTAATCAGCAATAAAGTCTTAACTATAATAAAAAAGATAGAAACTACAACCCAAGACTAATAATGTCCAACACATTCCCATCATGTTGAATAGCTTCCCACTCTGTTGGAGCTGGGATGAATTCTTCCACAGTGACTTCCAGTTCAGCAACTCATTCTTTAGCCACATCCAATCTACAATTTATCCCATCGGTTGAGCTTTATAAACTCCAATGATTAGCTGCTTGATCCTTTTTTCAACCAATATTTCTAAATGGCTCTTTTTCATATCCACCTGTTCTTTCTTTATTTCTGCCTGGTTCAAGTCCTTAATTTCTTATGTTTTTTTTTTTTTATTTTAGAAACATAAAAGTACAAAAACATATTGACAAACAGACACCCATTATCATAGAAAATAGTACAATCACAACTAATCTATAGACAAGGTGATATGGTCTCAACAGTAGTTGTTGCTTTATCCATTGATATCTTCGAATT